>JAQZBX010018417.1:0-34648 GCA_029593785.1 Cabassous unicinctus | reverse complement strand
AAAAAAAAAAAAAAAAAAAAAGTGCTCTGGAGATCCCTTGGGATGTCTCGACACCATAGGAAAGCCACACAGCTGGGATATCAATACCCCTCGGTGGGCTCTATCTGGGAATATATTAAAAGCTATTTCACCAATATAACATAGCCATACCCATTTTTAATTCCCCTAAATCATGATTCTTCTTTTATCTGAACCTACAATTTTCAATTTACCTGTTAGATATTCTTCTCAGAGACTTAAAGCCTTTGGATTGTTCCCTTCTGGTTGAGCCCTGAAACCCAGCAGATATGCAGCCAACTCCTACTCTCCAGTTCCTTGGGCCTGCCCTTGACAGCTAACAAAATGAGGATGGACCAGTCCCAACCAAAAGCAAGGAGTATATACAACTGTTAGAAAAAACAATTCCATTCCTCTATTCCATAATATCCACATCCCTTTTCAGCCTGAAACAGTCTGAGTAGACATCCTCCCAAACCTCAAGACTGAGGAATGAACAAAAATAACGGGGGAGTGTAATCACGGACCAAAGCAGATTTATTGTTATTGTAGCTATTATCTTGTTAACTGAGTAACTTGGAACATTGATATGAATACATTTTTAAATTAAAAAATTTGCAACTCTCAAAAACCTACAAATAGGGCCTTTTCTCAAACTGAAATAATATATCTAGCTATACCAGCAAACATCAATTTTATCAATATCAATATTAGTGTTGGCTGAAGTTCCCTCATGAAAGTGAGCAATGGGACAAGAACATGCGTTTTCCCTGTTTATGCTAACTTTTTAGATGTTTCAGCCAGGGTAGCGGTGCATGTGAAATAAATGAGAAGTCTCTCAAATTAAAGCTAAAAGACATCATTATTAGTTCTATATGCTATAACAAGGAAACCAAGATAATCAAAATTTTAGAATTAAATGCTTCAATAACATGACTCAGAAAAAAGAAAAGTATACACAGCAAACTCTAGGAATACCTAACAAAGGTATACCTAACAAAGAGTTAGAAAATTATTGGTACAGACATCTGATGGAATATGTGATCAATTAAAGAATGCTTTCAAAGAATATTAACATGAATGGGAAAATGTTCAAAATATTTTATATTTTAAAATAGGACAATAACTATATGTACTATTTTATTCAATTTATAATGAATATTGTATCTCAAAATATATATTCACAATTGTCTATGTATTTATATGAGTGCATATCTGTGTGTAAATATATACATATGCATACATAACTAAATTATGAACAATTTTTACTTTTTTTAGGGTACTTCCTTTTCTATTTGACATTCTGAACAAATATCAATGAAATCAGAAAAATATAAAATTTTATATTAAAAGGAAAGAAGGCATCAGCCAAAATGGAATTAAGACAGTTAACTCCTAAGGTGTTTTATGGGCTTTGAAATGTTTCAGGAAGAAACAAACATGCAGTGAAAGGATTGCTCCTCAGTTTCCACAGCCAACTTTTGATCCATGTCCCAAATTTATGTACATTCTGTGGCAAATCTAGGAAACTACTGGGAGCAGATTGTAGGTGGAGACACAGAAGGCTGTCAACAAGCGATAAGAAAATATCATTGAGTATTAAGGTTGGAGCTCAGCCTGAAATAAGTATTTCTGTTTTATATGCTTTTCCGGCAGATGAATGGTATAGGTGAATCTATTTTATTCTTGCCCATGTCCTCATAAAAATACCAATATATAAAATACAATATATAAATATATTGTGTAACATATTGTTTGATCCAGAAAAAAAAAAAATTTTTTTTTTATATGTATCCATTACATTTAATGGAGAAATGTATATATTTATTCATCTGTGTTTACTTTTTAGTTTTTAATTGTTTATATTTTCGATTATTAAATGTACAAATAAAGTTAAGAAAAAAAAAAGAAAAATACCAAGGGGAGCAAGGTAAAGGAATTTACGTGAATTCTCGTGGCCCCAGAGGGTTCGTCACAACAAGCATCGCCATCTCGCTGGTATGGATTTCCGTTTGGATCTTGAGGGTGTCACATGGGTTCAGGTTCTGAACGACCCCATGCTTAGCTGATTTTCTCCCCTCGCAGATGTCTTCCTGTTCCCTAAAGCTCACTGTGGCCAGTCCTGAACTCAACATCTCTATCTCCCTAAAACAGGTTCTTTCCTGACGTCAATATCACAGCTTTGTTCCTCGCTATACAGATTGACACATTTGCTTTCCTGTTTTTAGGACCGCAGCCTTTTTTATCCCAAAATTTGGTTACTGTCTGGGACACCTTCGCTGTTTTTCCCTACTAAGTGTTTCTCACATCCAGCGCTTTCTTTCTATTCCCACACCCATCTCCATCTCCAGGGTAGACTTCTTTATCCACTTCACTGAAAGCCTCCCAGTTATTCCCTCAGGTCCTAAACTTCACGAGTGCCCCCACTTTGCTTATTTTCACCATGCTAAACTTGTTAAAATTTACTTTGCTCAGAAAGCATTAATAGCTGTGCTTTATAAACAAGATTAAATTCCTGGGTTTGTCTTCTAAAGACATATACATAATCTTTTTTTTTTTCAATCCAATATTTGCTTAATTTCCTCCCTTTGGTCAATCGAGAGTCTTATAAACCATGTCTTATTAAATCCATACTATGTCCATTTTAAGTTCTCATTAAGTGGTTGCTGAATGGATGCATGCAATATCTGCCTTATTCACTTTTCCAGTATTATCAGGGTGATTTCACTGGGGACTGTGGGTGCTTGGGGATTGATAGGATGGCAGAGGTGATTACATTTAGTAACAGCGTAGAAACATTTCACACAACTAACTAGAGCTGCTGGAGTCAAACAGACACAGTCAGCAAACATTCAGAAAAGTTATCTGTCGACAGTGCAACCATGTATTGTTTAGCAGAAATGTGTAGCTTACAGCCCTTTGTCACATGAAAAATGCCTTCACTGAGCTTACTGAAGGCAAACACGTATTACATAGACCGAGCTTGCTAAAATTAAGTGACTCTTTACAAATTATATTACTTTAGCCTTTTCTTAAAGCTAATTATGATCTTAACGTTTTCCCTGAGTAATCTTATAGAAAGGGAAAATGAATATTCGTTATTTGTCAAGCTTCAGTTTAAAGATACAAAGTTGTCCATTTTGAAACAAAATGTATACAATATTTAATAAAATATTTAATTATATAGTAATTTTGTTAATTTGTGTGTAATATATGTGTGTCTTATAAGCATCATTGTATACAAAATTGATATTTTATAAGATTTAACTTAAGGTACTGTCTTTTAGGGAGTTGCGAAAACTCACAAAGTAAGCTTTTCCCTGTGGGGTAGGCGAGAATAAATTATTTCTCAGCTTAATAGAGTACAGATACAAATTTGAGGAAAATAGTGAGTGGGGGTTGACCAGCTTAATAAGGACTCTAAGATAACAATTAATACTGCCAGTGCCATTAGAGAGTGAAGTGTGTGCACAGAGCAGCAGGGACTGCATCAAGAGTGAACCTGTTAGAAATGCAAACCCTCAGCTCCCACCCACAGCTATTGATCAGAATTCAGGGAATGGGCCCAGAAGTCTGTTTCCACAAGCCCTTCAGGCACTTCTGATGAGAGCTAAAGCATGAAAGGTGCACGGATCCTAGAAATGGTGATGTCCCCAAGTGGTCGAATCAATAAATTGGCTATGGTCCCCTGAAATAGATAAAATATCCATGCAAGAATGTCTTCAAGCATACCTGTGTACTTTTGAGGAAAATGAGGTGCCCCTTCCTTCATGTAATAACTGAATCTGACATTGATCCGAGGTATATGGGCATGGGATTGGAAATGCCTCCTTTTGTAAAGAAGCAATATTCCCCAATTTATGAATATTGGTTCTCTCTGGACAGAAGGATAAAAAGCATGTGCTTCAAACATACTGCTCTCCCAATTTGCTCTCCCTTATTCTTCCCAGTTGTCTCTTTTTCCTAACTTCCTGGTGCTTTCTTAGATTTCTTTCCTTGGTCTTATTTTAGGCTTCTTCCAACTTTCTTCAAACTTCTAGTCCAACTACCCACTTATCATGAGGGGCTTCAAACCTATTGCAGTAAATGCTCCATCATCCCAAACCAAAATCAGTGGCTCTTTTATTATTTTTCCCTAACACAATGAAAAAACTATTTCCATACATGCAAAAGGTTCCTTAAAGCTGTTATCTGTCTGTGAGGCCAGGGGTGGGGTGAGTGCTCCCTCTGGAGCTCATAACACAAATCTTTTGTTAAAAAAATCATATGACAATGAAAACGAAACCTTAGTTTCTAATATACATGGGATTCTAATATGCATACCATTCACTGTCATAAATGTCATTATGTTTAATTAGATATGTTGATACCTGAAGCCATAGCTGTATTATCTGCATGATAAATGAACTATGTATAATTAAAATACCTAAACGTTTAAAAATTGCCCCTGGAACATTTGGAGTTCCTTACTGAAATGGATCAAAGTACTTTAGAAAGTTTTTGACCAGTGATGAAATAATAAGAATGTATGCTCCATTTTCTGGATAATCTTTTTGCTAGCTAATTTTTTAAAATTAAAACTTAGGTACTAACTACAACTGATTAAGTCTGCAGGGATGAAAGAAGCCATGGAATAGCTTACATCTCACCATTTCTTACTTCACTATAGCCAAAACTCCTGGGGTTGCAAGGGACTTAGGGTTTGCTTGGAGGGTTCTGTACCCTTCCTCTATTGGGAGATACACACAACCTAGGAAAAATGATAATAAAACAAGGGAGAGGTCTGTGTGCCTTTCGAAATATTGAATAGTGCTGAAAGCTGACCCCAACCTCCTACCCCCAATCTACTTTTGAGGAGCTACCTCATCTAAAGTGGCATGTGAATCTCCTGAAAGGGCAACAACAACGACAAAACAAAATCAGGAAGCCGGGGGAGAGCAGAGCTTGAGGGAAGCATGGATACGGCAGGTGAGAGTGGCTGCCGCCTCTGGAAGACAGTGCGCGTGGTGAGAGTGAGAGGACATGTGGGAGCAAAGGTTTTCCTCCACTCGTGACGCTCCCTGTACCGACACGAGTTGGCCAGTGCCTAATTTCCCCCTCTTCTCATTCCTGCCCATACAACACAGACAGCTCGAGCAGCCGCAGCTAATGGGACCCTGAGGGGCAGGAAAAAGCTTTGCTGAACTGAGCTGCTGATTACGAGGAGGTGAGCTGTTTCCATTTCACTCCCTGCCCTTCCACACCTACAGGGCTAAAGGAAGACAAGCAGAGGAGGCTTACATCTCCCAGTGCTGCTTCCTTTACAGACTCTGAAGTGAAATTTACAGTGAGAAGCTCTTCCTGCGAGATTTTCAATACACGGAAGTTATCAAGCATTATCTGTGGTAACCTGAATCTCACAAAATGGCCAGACAATAGAGCGCCATTAGGTGGTTCTCAATATCCAATCACATTGGAGAGTAGCAATTTATAGTATTTCCCCAAGGAGAACCCAAGCTCATAGGGAAAGGTAGCATAACTAAACACCTGAAAATGACTGCAGTACCAAGCACACACACAGAAATATACAGATCCTAAACAGAACAACCTCTTGTCCATGAAAAGTAATTGCTAGAACAGACCAAAGGAGAAATGAGAACAGATAAACTAAATAATTACCTAACAGGATACATACCTAATATATACCAACAGGATATATTCCAGGTAAGAGGTTGTGATGAGGAGCTAAACATGGCTTGGTGAAAATATCACTTGTAAAATATAAAAACGAAAGTGAAGAACGTAATAGTTAAGAAAAATCACAAAATGGACAGAGTCAAACACCAAATTACTGAATTGGAAAGTCAGATGGACGGACTTCCCCAGAATGCAGCTGGAAGTAATAAAGAAATAGAAATAAAGAGCTTGAATAATAGATGGTTGAGGTAGACATGTCAAAATGAGAAAAACAGACGGAGAAATAAATTAAGAGGAGTGACTGGTTGATTAAATGAGGAAGATACACTTAAAACAAAGAAAGAATACATACGAATGGGTTCACGGGGCCCTGAGAAGAAATTTAAGAATGTCAAAGACAAAGAGAAAATTCTGAAAAGTTTCAGAGAGAAAGAGCAGATGAGCTATGAATGAAGCTGACATCAATCCTTCAATGGTAGCACAGGATGTTAGGAGATGAAGAAGCAGTGATTGAAATTCTGAAGAAAATAACTTTGAACTTAAATTTTGCATCTAGCCAAATGGTTAACTGTGCAGGCAAAGTGACAAAATTTCAGGCAAGAAAGGACCCCAAAACATTTGGCCAAAGATTCATTCTGCAAAATCTCTTAAGAAAGTACACAAATTAGAAGACAAGAATTTGAGAATGCTGAAAAAATATGTGAAAATTAAATCAATAACAATAAAATGTATTCCTGTGTAAAAATACTAAAAAAATAAAAGATCAGAAATATATATGGATAATAGATCAAGCAAATCTGCATGTATATGTATATATACATATATACACACATATAATATATATAAATACATTTATATATACACAATTATATATGCATTTAACATAATACAGTATATATTTCTGTATAAATGTATAAGGCATATTTATACAGAAATATTTATACACATTTTATATATACACTTTATATATAAAAAGACAATGAGAGAGGGGTGAGAAGAATGGTTGCAAATAAACTACAAATTAAAAAAAATACCTACAAATATATGAATATTTTATAAAGAGCATTATTAAAACATATTAAGAATGTGAAAACCTAAAAAAGTGTATAAATTCATTTGAAAATATGATATGCAAAAACTGGCTTAAGAAGAGTCACACAACTTGAATGACTAATCAGAACTAATAAAAATGAAGTTGCTCAAACATATAGAGTCCCCTAAAAATAACTCAGATCCTGATGGTTTTATAAGTGTCTTCTACTATAATATGTTCCAGAGAATTGAAAAATAAATTGTGCCAGGCTCATTTATAAGATTATAAATCTTATTCCAAAATGAGAATCTTATCTTTATAAATTAGAAAAAGAAATAAAATGTTAGCCCCAAATAGATTATAATAAAAATAAGAACAGATCTTAATAAAATGGAAAAGATACAATAGAAAATATCAATACAGTCTGAAATTTGTCTTTGAAAATTCTAGTTAGTCCTCACAATAGTGATAAAGATATGCCAGAAGTTAACAATGTTAGTATGGGAAAAAAGAGACTAAAACAGCAGATTTAGGCAAGACCAAGATGATAATAATAGAATAGGTTGACCTAACACAAGGGTGAGGTTGTGGAAGCAAGTTATAGTTTTCAAAGCCCTTATCCACTATCAAGCTTTATTAATAATTTTAATGAAGAATCAATTGTGAGGCACAGGCAAAGCTGGATAGGCCAAGACTACAAAAATAGCTCCTCAATCCATTTTTAGCTGAATTAGAACACATTCTGATGCTGATGTGAGGTCTTGAGGTTATGTGCACAAATCCAGCACTCGCACAGAATGGATCAGTTTCAATCATCAACCTTTACGTTTTAAACTATTGTTATACATCTTATCTACTATTTTCAGTGGCTCTATACCCCACAATTCCATAGATTCCTCTTTTGTTTATCAAAAGCAGTCCTAGACATACCATGTACATAATAATGAAATAATTCCATAGAAAGCACTCTGCACTAGCAATACCATTAGTGTGTTATTCAGGAGATTTTCTATTACTATGTTTTGGAGATTCTGCCAGCCAGCATTCTTTCTTCCTTTCCCTGGGCATACCCATGGGAAAACTAGAGAATGGATTGTAGACCTACTATTCTCTCTTTCCCATAGTACTATTCTTGGTTTGTAGGAAAATGCACAAATAGCTACAAGACTGCTACCAATTAAATTTGACTCTAAAAGAAATAGAAATCCTGAATAATCATATAACAAAGAAATTGTAAATCTATTCATAGAAATCATCAATCCCTGATGGTTTTGCCAGCAAGTTCTACCATCTATTTAATGAGCAAATAATTTGAATTTTTATTTGGTTCTCTCAGGGAATAGGGAAAAATGTTCTCTAACTCATTATAATATATAGTATAAGTTGCTGCTGAAATCAGGCAAAGTCAGCATAACTAAGAAAAATTACACTTCCTCATGTACAAAGTTGAAACGACCCTAATGAATATATAATTAACATGGAACACTGCAATGAATAAAAATATTATATATCACAGCTAAGTTTAACATTAGAAATTCTGATTATATAATTTACCACAAAAACAAGTTAGAACAGAAAATGATAATCTTAAAAGATGAAGAAAAATCTTCAATAAAATCTATCTATAAATATCTTATCAATTAGAGACAGAAGTAGACGTCTCTTTAATTTATCAATATACCATTGCAAATATTACGTATAATGGTGACACATTAGAATTCTTCTCTATAAAGGCCAAGCAAGACAGCTACCCAGCCTTGTTCCTATTCAGCATAGCACTCAGATGTCTTGGCCAGCTCAGTCAGGAAAGGCAACACGTATGAGGATAGAAAATGCAGAGAGGAAATAATAAGTAAATCATATTCTCTACTATATAGGAAACACAAGAGAATTTACAAATCATTAGAATAATGAAAACATTTAACATGGTGTCAGGATAGGGTATCAACACACAAACATCAGAATTATTTTGATATATCAGCTGCAGAGTTCAAGGCAAAAAAATTTTAATGTCATTACTATAATAAAAAATATATAGAAAACTACGTAGTCATGTAATATCTATATGGAGAGAAATATAAAACTATAAGACAGGAAAGATATTTTTAAAAATGAAATGGAGGGATAAGCATTAATCATGGGAAAGATGCTTCAATGTTGTAAAGATACAGACTCCCACACTAAACTCATTTATGTATTCAATGATACTGCAATGAAAAATAAAAAAAGGCATTTGGTAAAAGTTCAGTTTGACTTTCAAATTTATATAGAAAAGGAAGGGACTTAAGATACCAAAATATCTTTCAAAGGAAGAATCAATGGGGAACTAATCTATTGGACACCAAGATTTGTGATATAGGAACAGGAGAAGTACGGGGGGAAATGATATCAGCTAATATCTCATCAGATATAATGGAGGTAGGAAAACAATTTGTTCTTGTTAAAGCATTAAAAGAAAATGAAATAAAGACATTTAAAGATTATTGAAAAGTAAATAATTTGGCCAGCAGACCCATACTAAAATTAATTACTTCATGATATAGCTTACATGATAATATTTGAAAAAAAAAAAAACTCAAAATAAATTATTTAAGATTTCACTCTTAAAAGCTAAAATCATTAGAAAAACACATGAGTTGATAGAATAAACTTGATAGACAATATAGGAAACAATATAGACACACAATACTGGAAAATCACTGAAGACAGCAGCTGACACTCAAGCGAGAAATCATGCAGGCTTCAAAGGGATAATTACATTAAAATAGTCGTAAGTAAATATGAACAGCTTTATACCAATAAATTGGACAACTTGGATAAAAATGGATGAGCTCCCTGAAAAATGCAAAACCTAACCTAATAATTTATAGAAAATCTGAATAGTTCTGTGTCTAACAAATTAATTATTTTATAATTAAAAATATTAACACATACACACACAAAAACTCCTGGTTTAGATAGTTCGTTGGCGAATAATATTTTAAAAATTCAAGAAACTGATTTTAAACAGACACATTCAGACAACAGAGAGAAGGGGAAATTTCCAAAATCATTTAAGAGGCTGTTCAATTCTGATACCAAAATTCGATAAGGATCTTAAAAGAAAAATTAAAGATACTACAGATCAACATCTCCCATGAAAATACAAAGGTATCCTTTATAAAATAGTAACATATTGAAGTAGCCATAAATAGAAGTGTAAATTTTCATCTCCAGATGAATTCCATCCCAGGAAAGCAAAGTTGGCTGAGCATTCTAAAATCAATCAATATAATTCACCACTTTAAGATAAGAAATTTAAAAAAACTTATGAAGTAGGAAAAAAATTGATCAAATTCAACACCCATTCATATAAGCTCCCAGCAAACCATAAATAAAGGGATACTTCTTTAATCTGATAAAGAAGTTATTCCAAAAGTTACAACTAGTATCGATCACAATTTAGAAATACTTAATGTATTCTTAGGATCAGGAAAAAGATGAGGACATGTACTCTCACTGCTATTCAACTGTACTGGTGATTCAAGCAATAAGAAAGAAAATAAATTAAAACTGGAAAAGTAAAAATAAAACTATCCTAAACCTGAGGGTTGCCATATAAACTTTTAAGGGGTGTGTGTGTTTGTGTGTGTTTGTGTGTGTGTGTGTGTGTGTGTGTGTGTGTGTATGTGCTATATATGCACACACACAAATAAATCCAACAATGTTGCAGGGCAATAAACAAGGCAATATATTTAAAAATTTCAATAAGCAAAAATCAGCTATATACTGCCAACGAATAATTTAAAATTTAAAAATTAATAGACTAAAATATTTAGGAGTAAAAAAAGAAAAAATATGATGATCATGATCCAACAGGCTCGAACTTGCTAAGATGGCAATACCTCCTAAATTCACCTTTTAATTCAACACCATCCCAAACAAAATCCCAAAGCATTTAATTTTTGGTAGAATGTGGCAATCAGATTCCAAAACTTACACAAAAATGCAAAGTACCTAGGTAGTCAAAGCAGTCCTGGAAAGATGACCAAAAGTTGATGGATTTACAGTATATGATTGCAAGATTTACTCTAAAGCTGTATCAATCACAGCAGTATGCTACTTGTGTAAGGACAGAGAAACTGATCAACAGACTAGAAAAGAGCATTTCCAAAAAAGGCACATATATATGTGGTCAAATTATTTTCAAACAAAATACCAAGGTACTTTATTTGGGAAATGATGGTCTTTTCAATGAATTATCTGTACAAGAAGAAAAAAGAGAGCCCTGTTTCCAAATGCATACCATATATAAAATTATTTTAGGTGGGGCATAACCATAAAATACACAGTAAGATAGAAATAATATGGACTCTATCAAAATTTAAAACATCTAATCTCAAAAAGACATTAAGATCATAAAGATGCAATATCTGCAATGTGTATTTAATAAAGGGATCACTTTTATGTATCCATAAGAAATAAAGAAGTCTTACAATTCAATTCTTAAAATCCAAAATCAAATTGGAAAAAAAAGATGATATCACAAAAGCGGACAGGCTAATAGCTAATAGCCATGTGAAAAGATAATTAACACTATCGGTTGTCAGGGGAAATGAAAGAAAACCAGAGCGACATGTTACTTCACGCCTACCAGAGCTGCTAAAAGTAGAAAGATTGACAATGTCAAGTATTATTAGGATAAGGAGCAACCGAACACTGTTAGTTGAATTACAAAATGTTACAATCACTCTGGAAAATAGTTTGGTAGCTTCTTATTAAGTGAAACACACATTAACCACACCACTCATCAATTCCATTCCTAGTTATTTTCCATGAGAAATAAACGTTTTGCCCACACAAAACTTTTACGTGATTGTTCACAGCAGTTTGAAGCACAATAGCCAAAAATCGGAAACCGTCAAATGCCCACGAGCAGATGAACGGATAAGCAAATTGCGGCAGATCGGTACAATGGGATACACTCAGCAAGAAAACGGGAATGAATTTCTGCTATACACAATACGTGTGAATCGCAAAACCTTTATACTAAGCAAAACGCTCCAGAATTGACAGAGTAAACACTGAGTGATTCCATTTACATGCATTTTAGACCAGGCAAAATCAACTGCTAAGGACAGAATTCAGGACAGTAAACCTCCGGGGGACGGGATGGTACTGAGTAGAAAGGGGCTTAAAGGAACCTACTGCCAGGATGGAAATATTCTGTGTCATTTCTGGAGTGGATATTTTGTGGGTGTATACATTTGGCAAAACTCATGGAACTGTGCAATTAAAATCAGTGATTTTTTTGAATGTAAATTGTACCTTTAAAATAGATGTTTGCACTCATCAGACATAAAAACAAAAATAAAATGTTGACACATGTAATCAAGAAAAAGAGCAATCAAAAATCTCATATACTGTTCTAAGGAGTATAAATGTGGTCAACCCCCCAAAAGTAACTCTAGCTTTTATGTCTAAATGTGTGCATAAAATATGGCCCAACACCTATTTACAGGCAGAGCAACATCTGCACTTGTTCACCAAGAGGTAAAAAGAAAAGTTCATAGTTGCACTGTTTACAAAAGGTCAAAGCCAAATTTCCAGCTAAAAAGAATTAAATACAATGTGTTATAGCCATATGGTTACGTTCTATATTTCAGTGAATATAAACAAACTACAGGCTCAAGGGTCACCAAGACTGACTTTCAAAAAACATACTGTTGAATGAAAAACCCAAGTGCAGAATTCTAGACAATTATTTCATTTATAAAAAAGATTAAAAAAAAAATAGGGTAGTCAGTGTAGCTCAGAGGTTGAGCACCTGTTTCCCATGTACAAGGTCCCAGGTTCAATTCCCAGTACCACATCCCACATGCCACGGTTAATAAATTAGCAGAGCTAGACTGGCAGTGACAATTTCGTAGACATAAAATTTAATGAAAGAAGGATACAATCAACGAAACTTAGAAAGTTTGTTATCTCCATGGGGAGCCAGAGCAATACAGTTTAGAAGGTGTGAAGGGGCATGTGGTGGTGGTTAAAGCTGTGTGGACCCCAGCAAATAATGTTCTTAAACCTAACCCACTCCCGTGGGTGTGAACCCATTCCACATAGGACCTTTTGAGGAGGTTACTTCAGTTAAGGTGTGACTCCCCTCCTTCAGGATGGGTCTTAATTCTCCAACTCGAGTCCTCTATAAAGAGAATGGATTCAGAGAGAAAGCCTGGGAAGCAAGAAGCTGAGAGCACTGAGACCCGGAAGAGGAGGAGAGAGCAGCGGATGGCACCGTGTGCCTTGCCACATGGCAGAGGAGCCCAGGGTCTTCAGGGACAGAGTGTCACCGTGATGATGCCTTGATTTGGACATTTTCTCAGCCTCCAGACTGTGAACGAGTAAATTCCTATTGCTTAAACCAGATCCATTTCATGGTATTTGCTTTAAGCAGCCTAGGAAACTAAAACATGCTCTAATTTTAATTCAGGTTGTGAATAGAAAGATTTTTGTTTTATTACTCATGCCCATATTTGCAAATTCTCTAACAATGAAGAAAAGAGATTAAAATTGTCCAAGAAAGATGGAACTAGGACAGCACAAAGCAGCTACAGATATATAAAGACATGCTCTTTTAGTATTCCAGGTAAAATCCTGCAGCATGATCAAAGAACTTAAAATTTCTAATCCTAAAAAAACCAGTGAGTTTAAATTTGTAGTCTATTCCTAATAAACATTAAAATAATTGTTTATCTGGAAAGAAAAAAATGTGTTCTAATTATTCCATGCCTTGTATCCAATGTAATTTCTAATTAACTAGAACACGTTTGTAGCAGTCTGGCAATTTGGTGAAGTTGTGAATTCCAAAAATAGATATTGGGTCATGCTTGTAAACTGGTCTGTTCATCTGGGCATGATTAAGTTATGATTAGGGCGTTGACTGGGCCATGTCAGTAGGCTGTTGAGCCCCAGCCCTTGGTGGGTGGGGTCTCGAAGATAAAAGACATGGCAAAGGACAGTGCTGGAGCAGTTTTGAGTTGGAGTTGTGATGCGGAGTCTTGAGCTGGAGCCCCGGGAAGTAGCGTACAGAGGAGCTTGGTCCTGAGGAAAGAGAGAAGGCCCTGGGAAGAGAAGCCAGCCATTTGCCTGAGAGTCTACAGCTGCCATTGTGGCACAAAGCAAGCCTGAGCCCAGAGAGAGGCAAGGCTGGGGAAGAGAGGAACCCTGGAAGCCTGAACCCTGGCGAACGTCAGCAGCCATCTTGCTCCAACACGTGGCAATGGACTGTGGTGAAGGAAGAAACTTACGCTATATAGCCTGGTAACTGTGGACTTCCACCCCAGATAAACACCCTTTATAAAGACCAACAGATTTCTGGAATTTCGCATCAGCACCCCTTTGGCTAAGACAATGTTCATCTAAATAATTAGATCACAATTAATATTTATAAAGTCATTTAATAAAATGGTTTTTAAACAAATACTCTACCATTCTCAGATGCCAAATCTGGAGAAATGATTGCTTATTATAAGTTTTATCAGCGGTTTCCAAACGTGGCTGGCTGAGCACCTCGGAGGTGTTTGCAGCAAAGTTGCAGGCTGCACTGCGACTGGAATTGGTAGATAATATTTATTCAAATCCCCAGCATAGCTAAGACAAATGATATGGCTTCTAAGAGGATTCTCCTTTGTATGCCATTCTCTTTTAATGGAAGCACAGTTTATTATTATTTTAACACAAAGAAGCAAAACACATCTTAGAGAGGGATCTACCTTTCATAGAATTCTTAAAATCATGAGTGGCAGAGGGTGAAATTCAAGGCAAGAAGACATTATAAGTCTGTTCTATAAAAGCAGTGGATTTGGGGAGTTGAGAGCAGGCGCTTCTAGTACAAAAACTGCCAGTTTTAGGATAGCTAAATGATAGTTATCACAAAAGTATGAGATGCTCAATTTGGAAGATTTTCCTTCCTATATATTTTGATAATATGTCCCATTTCCTCTGAAATACTCTAAATCTAAAACAACAACAACAACATACCCCTACATGCACACAGTACACACACAATTGAGTGGATTTCTGTGTAAACAGCGAAGGAGCTGAGGTTCTCAAGCCTTTTCTAAGGTGGGAAAGGCACCACCCATAAATGAACAGAAAACTGGCACCAGAAATATCTATTTTAATGTAAGTCTCCATCCACCTCTGAACGAAATTGGCAGAAATATTTAGTGAGGGCTTTTTTTCATTCCACAGGAGTAGAACTTGGATTTGAATTACGTATCTAGCCTGCCTGCCTGCCCTTCCTTCCTTTTTAATTCATCTACCTACCTGTCATCCATCTAGCTATCTATGTATCTATCATCTATCCATCCATCTATAAAACCATCCATCTACGTATCTGTCTTTCTGTTGAACGAATTGAATTTGAGGGTCAAACAGGACCATGATGATCTCCAAATAACACAATTATGAAATTGGAAATTTCATAAGGCAAGACACATGTATTTCATCTTTTAAAAATGTTTTTTTGATGCAAATATTTTCACTGTCTTGATTTTGTGTTAATCAGGGTAGGCTAAACATTCACTATATTAGAAACCATATATGTGTCCCCAGACCTAGTTTTTCTCCCTAGGTCTGGTTTTTAGAATGCTGGTGATAAACTAAGCCTGATTTATTATATGACCATCCTGTATGGGAAAATACTAACTTTGGGTATATTTGGTCAACCTTAAGGATACAGCAGGGGGATGGATGTGGCTCGGGTGGTTGGGTGTCCACCTCTCACATGGAGCGACCTGGGTTCGATCCCCGGGACCTCCCGATAAAAATAAAAAAAGAAAAATATAGAAGGCAGGTGGGCTGCCAGGCCCCGTGCACGGGTATGCCACCAGGCCCTGCAAGTACCACAGCAAGATGATGACGTAACAGGAGAGTGACACAAGGGAGAGCCAAGACGAGACACCCCAAAAAACTAGGGACTAAGGTGGCGCAGGTGGTAGGACGCCTCTCTCCCACATCGGAGGTTCCGAGGATTGAATCCCAGTGAAAACAGGAGAGGAAGGATGAGAAGAGAGGGCAGGAACGGACACAGAGTTGCCCAGCGAATGGACACAGAAACAGCAAAAACGGGGGTGGGGGTTGGTAAAAATGGATAAAAGTAAATAAATGAATAAATAAATCCTTTAAGAAATGTATAGGGGAGTAAGATATGAACTACTGTTAGTAGTAATACTTTGACGATGCTCTTTCATGATTTGTTAACAAATGTTTCACAACAATGGAGGGTATTTGAGGGTG
The DNA here is from genome assembly GCA_029593785.1 of Cabassous unicinctus. Lineage (NCBI taxonomy): Eukaryota > Metazoa > Chordata > Mammalia > Cingulata > Chlamyphoridae > Cabassous > Cabassous unicinctus. The sequence goes on along the minus strand of JAQZBX010018417.1, from coordinate 18,666 downwards.
GGTGATGTGTGGGAGCCCTGTATGATGTTATACATGTTTGTTTTGTAAGTTCACTTTATTGAACACTTATCATTTATGTATGTTCATGTATGAATGATATACTTCAATAAATTGTTCAAAAAAATTTTTTTGGTCTGATATTAACATCTTGTCATATTAACATACATTTGTATAATTTCAAAGAAAAACAGTCTTATGTATGTAATTTTACCCATATTCATATTTCACATGAGGTTTTACTATGCTATAGTCCCATGTTACATTTTTTAGCTTTCCTTTTAGTAATATATATGACCTTAGATTTTCCCACTCAACCACTGTCATACCCACATAATAGCACTGCTAGTTGCAAACATTATGTTTTATATTTCATCTTGTAGCTGATAGAAACAGAGGTCAAGTATGAATTTCCAAATGCTTTTTTTGGCTGCTAAATCTTTTTCCAACAAAACAACTGAAAACACGTCCAAGTCTGTGGAGTGGACACCAGGCTGCAAGCCCCACTTCATGCTCCAGATGGGACACTCATCCCAACGTCTACATAAGGGATAGGGTTTGTGTTGGAATTTGTGGTTAGGTTGGGTTGAGGTTTGGGTTAGTTTTTAGGTTAAAGTATTTTAGGTTAAAATATTTTGAGTTCATGTTCAGGTTCCAGTCTAGGTTTAGAATTCATTATCAAGGTTGATCCTTGATGGGGTGAAAGGCAGAGGGGTAAATGTCAAGGGTAAAATATAAGAAGTGATGCCAAGGATGAAATATTCATAGTTAGGGTCTGAATTAGGGTAAGTGTCTTGTATGGGTCTGGGTTCAGGTTTGGATCAAGTAGAAGTTTGGTAGGGTTAACTTTTGGATTTAGCTTCCAATAAGGTTTCTTTTTTTTTTTTTTTTTAAAGATTTATTTTATTTATTTGATCCATTTTAAACACCCCCTTCCCCATTTGCTGTTTTTTGTGTCCATTCGCTGGGCAGTTCTCTGTGTCTGTTTCATCTCTTCTCATCCTCCTCCTCCAGTCTTCGCCAGGATTCGATCCTGAAGACCTCTGATGTAGGAGAGAAGTGTTCTGCCATCTGCGCCACCTTGGCTCCTGGCTTTCGGAGCTTTCGGAGCATCTCGTCTTGTCTCTCTCCTGTTACATCATCATCTTGCTGCCTGGCTCCCGGGGCCTGGCGGCTCACCGGCACACAGAGCCTGGCAGCCCATGCGCCTTCTATATATATATTTTTATTTTACCGGGAGGTCCCGGGGATCGAACCCAGGTCCCTCCATATGGCAGACGGACACCCAACCATTTGAGCCACATCCGCCCCCCAATAAGGTTTCAAATTCAGTTTTGGGTTCACAGACAACGATAAATGACAAAAGTCAAGGCATAAAAGATCAAATTTTGGCATCAATGATTGACTATCTGTGGTTGAGGTCAAGGATTATGTTATGGATGCAGACAGGTGTCAGTTGTAGTTTCAGGCTTGGGGTCAGGATTGGGTTCAAGTTCAGGTTTGGAGAGGCTTAGATTTTGGATTAGATTTACGATTATGGCTCTGAGTCAGTATCGATATCAAGGTCAAGAATCAAGGGTCAAAATCAGGAGTTACCGTAAATCAACTGATGTCTTTAGTTAAGAGTAAAAAAAAAATTTTTTTGAAGGCTGGCTTTGGATAAGGATAGGCATTAGGTATGGGTTCAGATTCATGTTTGAGTTTTGGTTTGGGTTCAGGTTGGGTAGTTAGGTTTAGGAATGGGGTTTAGATTAAGGGAAAGGATCAAGAGTAGGGTTAGGATGAGTTGATGGGAAGCGGGTGTGGCTCAATCGATGGAGCTCCCATTTGCCATATGGGAGGACCCGGGTTCGCTTCCCAGGGCCTCCTTGTGAGGGCAGGCCGGCCCACGCGGCGCGGTGGGCTGATGCAGCAGGACCTCACAGCAAGGGGGAGATAAGCAGACACAGAAAAAACACACAGCAAATGGACACAGCAAACACAAGCAGCAAGGGGGGGATAAATAAATAAATCTTAAAAAAAAAAAAAAAAAGGATGAGTTGAGGGTAGGGGCCATGGCTAAAGTTCAAGCGATTCATTTAGGGTTTCAATCCATGTTCCTGTCAGGGTTCAGTGGTCAAAGGACAAGCGTAAATTCAAGGGTTAACATTTGACTTAGGCATAAGGTTTGGGTTTGGGTTGTGGTTCTGCTTCAAGTTTGGATTCAGATTTCCCTATGGGTAGGATTAGATTTCTAATCTGGGTTTGGGTTTGGGTTTGGGGTTAGGATTGGGAAAGGTTTCATGTTCTAGTTCCAGTTCGTGTTCATCTTTCCGGGTTATAGATCAAGGGTCAATAGTTAAGGTTCAAGCAGTAAAGTTCAGAGGTTGATTTCAAGTCTTCAATTTCCAGATGTGGTCAGTGTTAGGTTTAGGTTTCAAATATGGGCTCTGGTTAGGTTTCAGGGTCAAAGTTTATGTCAGAGGTTGGGGTCAAAGGTCAAGTGTTACATGTATTAAGAGTTAATATAAAGGTTAGAGATGAGGTAAATGATTTGCATTTGGTTTAGGGATGGGTTTGGGTTCATTTTGGATTTTTGTAGATGCAAACTCAAACTCAATGTATATTACCTCTGTGTGTGTGTATATATATATATGCATATGTATGTATATCTACATATATTCAGTCTAGACATATATGTGTATATATTCTATGGGTATATGTACTCCATCTAGACATATAAACAAACAGATGTATAAATAAGTGTACCTATATATGTATCCATATATATACACATATTCATCCATTCATTCATTTACATATTTAAAGCATATAATGCTAATTAATTCATGATTTTCAAGTGTTCCACTAAAGTTGACTGGTCAAAGGTCAATTTACAGGAAAAAATAAAAATGTATTATCAGTGCCCTGATAGGAGGACTTAGCTGAATACAGATAGAAAGGTAAGGGCTTCAGGTCCATTGCTAAAGATCTCCTCCATAAGCCCGATTCTTTCTAATTGGTGGGCTGTTTCCAGGGCACCCACATCTTGCCGTAAGAGTTCTATCTGGGGATCATGAGATTTTTATACATTGATGTTCCATCTTGGTTTTGCACAGTCCAGCTCACCAATGTAGAGACACGGATGAGGCTGCATGTGGGTGACAGATTTTGCCACCTCCACAAATGGGAAATGCATTTCTTAAAAGTGGATCCTAGCAAACGTGCTAGAAGACTTGTATGGAGAACGAAGCAGAAACAGTAGGCATAAACTGAAGCAGCTCTGGGAATTTTCAGGCCTGGAGGGGCCTGATAGGAAATGTCATGTCCTATCACAGGAAGGCCCTCTACCAAGGCATTGCAAAAATAAACAAACATTTATATTTTACATGCAAAAATATTTAAAATAGGAATACTGTGAAATATTTAACCATCACATAGGGAAGACACCTCAGGCATACACACTACATTTCTCTGTAGCTTAGATAGCAAACTGACCCTGATGCCAAGGCCAGCCCATTAGGAGCTGGTGTGCCGGACAATATCAGACACAAGGTCACAAGGAGGAAGCTTGCTAAGCAAGAACTTCTCTTGTGTGGGAAACCCTCTGCCAACAGACCCTCTGGGGACTTCGAGAGTTTTGTATCACTTGTTCTACATATCTAATGAAGATCCTGTCTTAGTGGGTATTTTGGTGGGTGAAAGCAGTAGCATGGCTAACATCATTGAAACTCGAAGGAGGACAAAAATGGTATAAAAAGGGTAAAATCAGCCAAGTAAAGTTTGAACTGTTCCCTAAACTGCTTTAGAGTACTTATCTGATGGGCAAACTTAGTTTGGGCAGAAAACACAACCAGCATTCTAAAATCTGATAAGTAGAGAAAACTGTAAAATTATTAATTTGTAAAGAGTTGTGGTGGCATTTTGTACAAAAAGACTTAATCTTAGGCCAAGACATCCACACTTCCTCAAGTAAAACGGCTAAACTGTAATACAAAATACCGATTTTCTGAATCCTTTTTTGCTCAAAAAAAAAAAAATCTTAACTTTTTTTTAACCCTTTCCCCATCTTGCATAGTCATTTTGTGGTTGATTTCTTTCAACGTTTGTGTTAAGTATGTATAATTTATTAAGCTTTTTCCCTTTCCATGCATCTTGATGATTTTCAATCAAAATGATGAAAAGGATAATGACCATCTGTAGAGTTCAAAGTTCCCAGATATGCTCCAAAATTAAAATAACACAAGGATAAAATATCAGGAAGAAACACCTGAAATAATTTGGTTTCCTTAGCAACAGTCAACTTGCAGGAAGTGGTACATTGGCAAGCTCCTCTACTTTTAACTACCTGGAGGCTCTTTCTGCTCAGATGCTATTTTTTAGTCTTCCCTGGACATCTACAATTCCTGCCCAGGTAAGATAGCACTGGAATACAGACGGAAGCCCAAACTCACTTGAGAATGGGTAAGAGCATGTGGGAAAATATAAAATGTCACCTCATCACTTTTACAACCTCAGCTCTACAGTCTGGAAGGCTGCTGTAACGACACTGTGGTAATATTAAATATACTGAAATATATTGTTTTTCTTACATTTGTTATATTAGGGTCTGCATTTCATTAAAAAAAGAAAAGAAGAAACACATTTCTCATACTAATGGAACTACTACTCAGGGATTAAATTCAGTGTCTGTAACTTTAAAAAAATATTTTTTGGTTTATTTCTTAATTGAACTTCAATTTAAGAGATAATTGCTTTATAGTTTCTCTTCAATTTACTGTTGTGATGGTTTGAAACTATATGGACCCCAGAAATGTATGTTCTTAAAGCTAATTCATTGCTGCAAGTGCAAACCTATAATAATTAAGGCCTATTGATGAGGTTACTTCGGTTAAGGTGTGGCAGAGGGTAGGACTTAATTCACTTACTGGAGCCTTTTATAAAGGATGTAATTCAGAGAGTAGAGAGAAAGCCAAGGAAGCTATCTTATCAGCTTACAAGCTGATAAATACCCATTGTAAAAGCCAGCCCACTTCTGGTATAATGTTTTCAGCAGCCTAACAGACTAAAACACTGTGTTATAAGAACCTATTTTTGTTGCCTTTAGTAAGATGGCTTAATAGCTATTGTACCATTAACAATTGGAAAAAAATAGTAGAATCATATTCTTATGAAAACTTTATGCTGCCAAGGATTTTCATTAATGTTCAATAAACTAAAAGGAAAATGTAACACAGTGCTCTGCTTGGTTCCATTTTCTAGAAAAAAAAATTTTAGCTAAGCAAAATGGAATCTACATTCAGAAATTACTTTAAAACACCTTTCTAGCAGTACTCTACTATAACCTACATTGGCACTGGAGAAGTTGTTAAAACATAAGGAGGCTAGAACGCTAAATCACCAAAGTCAGGCTATTGCTTCAAAAAAATCTGCCTAAGGCAACATAAGACAATGGAAATCCTATATTTGGAAACAAAAATAAAAATGTGATTTGTAAGTTATGCTAAAATTTATTATTATGATTATTATTGTAAGAGGTAGCATTACAAAGGACTATTTCATGTTCAGAACAATATTTTCTAAGAAACTGCAATTAAAAGTACTAACACTGCCTAGGCAAGAACCAGAAAAATTCTGTAGGTCAGTACTGTGTTACGAATTAGCTTTCTCTAGAGAGCTGTTTCCATTTTTAAAGTCACTGAGTAAAATAAATAAGGATTCACGTAGAAGAGGACAGAGCACTGACTCTGAATTTTAGTAAATTTAGACATTAAGTGTTTAGACATATGGGACAGGGAATTACGGAAAAAAGCCAAGGTAACTTTCCTCCTAGGAACACAAAACTTCCAAAGAACAGAACAATCTCCCAAGGTCTTTCCCTGTTCTTTGATTTGATTGCATGCTGATTAAAAATGCAAATGTTGCCAAATGACTGATTTATGAAAATGTTTCCATCTTGGATTCACTGCTGGCAATTAAGAAAGGGAAAAAATGTTAACCTATGATTATCCAAAAGAACAAAGAAAACAAAATTGGAATTCAAGTACTCTCAGTCACTAAGTCCCTCTAAGGTAAAATGAAAATTGCATCATTACGAGAAATATTAAAATAAAAACTTAATATTGCTCAAGTGGGTTGATTTCAGGATGAATTTTTGAGAAAAAGGAAGTGCTAAATAGACAACACAATTTAGTGATAAAAAGATTTTGATGTTTAGGCTTGCAAATTTAATGACAGATAATTTAGTGTGGTAGCTGCACACATTCCAGAATAGAAGAGAACTAATCTTCCCTGACCACTCACAGGGTCATCTGAGAATTTTTTTTCTGAGACTCAGACAAGGCATGAATATTATAGCAGAACTTCCCTTAATCTGGATCTTCCTGGGGACCCTAATAGGTGTTAGCCTGGTGGGTGCCCAAAGTCAGCTACAAGGGGTGTTTATACTTACCTTAAATTTTTTTCATGTAGGGGCATGTAGAAGGCAGAACTGGAAAGATGGCCCTCCAAGAGTCTCATTTCCTGGTTATTCAAACACTAATCTAGCTACTGCTACAGAAAGGACTTTGCAGATTGAAATTAAGGAATTAGCTGACCTTAAAATGGGGAGATTATTTTGGTATATCCAGTGGGCCCAATGTTGTCCCATGATCTTTCAAAGCAGAAGATGGAAGTGAGAGACAATGGAAGTGGAGGAAGCTGCTGCAGTTAGCTTTGAAGATGGAGGAAGGGGGCCTCCAGCCAAGGAATGCTGGAGATCTCTAGAAGCTGAGCTCAAAGGACCGCTGGCCAGTAGCCAGCAGGGAAACGCGGACCTCCATTCCACAGTCGGGTGGCTGTGACTTCTGCCAACAACCAAAACATGTGTGTAAGCGGAAGTGGATATGAAATTGGAGAAACCAGCTGGGTCTCTCAACTTCTGACCTCTAGAAATGCCAGGCAATAATTTTGAGTTGTTTTAAGCCACAAAGTTGGTGGTATTTTGTTATGGCAGGAATGGGGAAGTGAATGCAGGGAAATACAGGCAGTAAGATGGATGAACCTGGAGTTGCAAATTATGAGATTTGGAGAAATGACTGTTGGGAATATTCAGATCTTGCAGAGTGGCAAACCTGAAATATCTCTTATATCTTGGAGTGGAGGGCTGTTGTCTGTGCTTATTCTGAAGACGTCTTCTGCCTATACCTTTCCCACTTCCCACCAGGCGTGAATGTTTCATCAATCCACATCAATATGCAAATGAACAGGGCATACGATTCCACGTCAATCAGGAAGATCCCTAAATAAGCAGATCACCTTGAAGTTGGAAACTCTTTTGACATGAAAGTAGAAATCAGTACATCCACTCTTTGGACATACTGTTATGTTGATATCCAGAGAAAGATCCTTTTTAGCTCATTTAAAATAAGATAATACAAAACAGTATGGAAAAAAAAATCAATTTGGAGCCAGAAGATATGATTTAGATCTACAATTATGTCAGCTAATGGCTTAGAAATGTAGGTGGGTTAAAATGTCTTTCCTCATGTGAATTATTAAGGCAATAATATTATCTTCATCACAAGGCTGGTCAGAAAACAAAATAAGAATCAAGTTAAGAGAAAGCAAAAGGTGCTATAAAGTCTTTGAAATAGCATCTGTTAAAAGGAAATAAAAAGTAATGCTGATAAAAATAAAAAAAAAAAGATGAAAGCATTTACTACGTAGTAGAATAACTACTAGCAATTCTCTTCTGACTATCCAATACTAAGAGCCACAATAAGTAACGATAAATACCAAGTAGAGGGAAAAACGGAGCCTCATAAAAAGCATGGCAATTCTGTAAGATGAGTCTAGCAGTCAAGAGTTTATAGACAGTCTGCAGGCACTGGCAAGATGTATGAGGTGGGTCAGCAAGCATCCTTCTAAGAAGCCATGCTGAGGAAGCACCCATAATGAACTCACTGGGAATGACACTCAAACAGATGTACAATGTGATTCAAACTCCCAGAATAAAACAAAATGGCATATGCTTCAGAAAAGTGACATATGATTCACGTTGTGAAAGGTCCCAGCAGAAGAAAGTAGGCTGACTGTACATCTTTTCGGTCTAAGTGGAACAATCAAATTTGCAATGAATTCTGAGAGGAATCAAGGTATCAGGCCTTAAAATACAAAAGCATACATACTGGGAAGCGGGTGTGGTCAATGGATAGAGCTCCCATTTACCACGCGGGAGGCCCCGGGTTCGCTTCCCGGGGCCTCCTTGTGAGAGCAGGCCGGCCCGCACAGCGCGGTGGGCTGATGCAGCAGGACCTCACAGCAAGGGGGAGATAAGCAGACACGGAAGAAACACACAGCGAATGGTCACAGTAAAGCACAAGCAGCAAGGGGGGATAAATAAATAAATAAATAAATCTTTAAAAAAAAACAAAAACAAAATCAAAAGCATACATACACACAGAGCACTCTGGAATCTGGCGAGTGTCCTCAGGGAACCTAATAGGTGCCTTTTTGTCGTTCAAATGAAAGATTCTGGGAACTAACTTGATTTTCAACCTCTCTACTCCAAACACACATCCAGGCCTCATAACCACAAAGGCCAAGCAGGCCCCATGAATTCCTTATGACCAAGGGTTTATTTCTTCCCATGATCGTTTTTTGTTTTCACTTTTTTTTCTTTCAATCAAGCATAAACTTAGCATTCTTAAGCTAAATTTTGTACTCATCAATATTATCCACAGAGTAGACTTTGTCAAACTCAGCAATACTGTTACATGGAGCTCGTAATTCTTTGTTGATTGAGAGTGTGTGGGAAGAAGGGAGGTTGTCCTGGGCACTGCAGGATGTTGCATAACACCTGTGGACTCTACCTACCAGATGCCAGGAAAAACCCTGCTCCCAATTGTGGCCAAAAAATGGCCCCAAACATTGAAAATGTCTCCTGGAGTGCGGGTGCACAATCATCCCTGGTTGAAAACAACCATCCAATTAGACATCTCTTTAAGCACTCCTGGTAACTGACATTTCAAAAACTTACTAACCTTTTATTATATGTCTTCAATACCATTAGCTATCTCAAATTTTTTTTTTTTTTTTTTTTACAGTTTTGGCAAGTGTACTGCAGAAAAAAACAAGAGTGTGACATACAGAGAATGAAATTAGTGCTTGGATGGTTTTTAAAGAAATGTAGTAAGCAAAAAGCATTGCAAAAGGAAAGCAGAGCCTGGGAGAGGGAGAGAGTAGCCAGCTTATTAGTAAGAGTAAATAAAAACGATGAATTTGAGGAGGTTGTCTTTAAGGTGAAATTCAAGAGGAAACTTTGCAAATGCAGTGGATGATGACATTTAATTTAGGAGAGTCAAGGATTCATAGCGACAAGGAAAAGCTTCAGAAGTGCCCAAGATGTGACATACAAAATGCACACAGGTTTATGGAAGGTTTGAAGCAAGGACATCTGAAGATCTTTAGAGGAACAAAAGTAACTTCAAGCAATTTCAGATCCTGAGATAGCCTGGTTTTGGAAACAGGATCTTTGTCCATGCAGGGAAAGAAGATAAACTAGGTGAAGGTAAAACGTTTTTGATAGAGTAGACATTTTCCCAGAGGGTGTGTATTGAACACACACACACACACACACACAATGCACATTTAGGAGGAGAAATAAACACTATGAAAGAAGATATGGCTGCTCTTCCTTTATGCTTTTATTATCCTTAGAATTCAGATGCTTGCAAATTAGCTTGAGCCTAAAAATAGAAATATGTATGTGGAATAGGAAATGAAATAAATATCTATGAAGCCTAAATACCTGTTAGGCAATAAAAGCTGAAAGGAATTTAAAGGATATTTCCCAACTTTATAAAATAATTCCTAGTAGGTAGGGAATAAACTGAACAAAAGAATAACTACACAGATGCACAAAAACAGAAAAGAAAACTCGTTGAAATTCACCTTTAAAGGAAAGAGATCTTCAAACCACATGCTTTGTAAATTGCTAATTTCAGTGGGGATATGTTTCTCAAATTTTGAAATGTGAAGGTCAATTTGATATGACTCAAATAATGGGAATGCCATGGAGTATATAAAGTGAAAATGTGTTCATAATTTACATATAAGCATAACACACAGAGAAATAAAAAAGACTCTATTATAATTACATCCTTGACCTTTTGCTATAAAATGGATATTACACTATACTAAGATTATAAATATAATACACCTCTGAAATTCACATTAGGTATTATGTTCACTGGAGCTACAAACAATAAATATGTTCACTGGGATATCATCCTTTTATTTCAAAAGGACAAATTTACATAAAATTGCATAATATTAATAGCTACTTTTCCTGTAAGACTCTGAATAAGTATTTCCCAGTGCTTCATTTATCTTTCTTTTTCTCCTGCTTAAATTTTTCTTCCTCCTCCTTCAAGACCTTACCATCCCCTTGAGACCCTTCCACTTGTTTTGAGTTTGGGCTACAATCGCACCTCACTTCTGATTTCAGGTGCTGTTCTGGCTAGCTGGTGCTGTGTAACAAACCACCCCAACACGCGTGGCTCCCAACAACAGGCTATGATGAATGCTCAAAGCTCTGGGAGATGGATGGGCTCCACTGAGCAGTTCTCCTGCTATCTCCTGGGTTCTACTCAGCTAGAGGGAAAAACTACCACTGATCACGGTCTTCAATCATTGTGACCCCGAAACTTCTTGCCACAGCAGGAACTGTGGAAGCAACTGGGATGTTTTCTGAGCTTCCTTTACTCCGGCAAAATCTGTTAATCATTCACTGACGGAGGATGGATAAGGAACATCTCCTATCCCACCATCACAAGGATTGCATTGCTGCTGCTGCAGATCAGAACAAACTCTTTTCTGAGACTTTTAGCCATCGTTCCATATTTAGCATCCACCTATATCCAGAGTAATATGTTTATTTCTTTCTAGACAGCAAAATTTATGACTCCGGCTGCTTTGAACTAATCATTCTTTTGCAGAAAAAAATTTCCCTTTACTTCATATGGGTAACATCTGCCCCACATTCTCAGGAGCCAGGAATGTCATATTTGTTTATTGTTCAGTAAAACAATCACTTCATTCCAATACAGGATCACAATGAGTCTAGATCCTTTCCTTTTTCTACCCCAGAAACTCAAATAGGTCATTTGGCTCATTTCTCTGACAAATGAGCCTGACTCCAGACCTGAAAGGCCAAGAAAATTAGATATTTGAAGGCGCCTATTTGTCTACCTGGTGGATAGAGGGGAATCAGCCTTAGACAAATTAAGCCCCATCCTCCCCAGATCTGTCCGTTGGGAGAACAGGGGCTGCGGTGGGCTGGGGGTGGAATCACCCACTCCTTCCTCCACCCCTTGCTGAAAACTCCAACTTCAGTCCTCCCCCAAATGTCCCCAAGACGGGCACTTCTGGAACGTGGTCAGAGCAAGCAGGATGAAGCCTGAGAGCCGAACCCTGGATATAGTGACCTAGAAGCTAAACCGGCACGAGGCATTTGCTGGAGTGGCAAGGGACATATACTGACTAGGGTGGGCTTCAAAGGCAATAGAAGAGGAGTCAAGGCAGGCATTACCGAGAACTCTCTGGAGAGGAGCATGTTTCTGCAAAGACGTGGGACCGCAGCAGGCCCAGAAGCAAGGTTTTCAAATGGGATAAATAAAAGATATTCCCGTGGCGTTAGGAGTGTCCAGGGGATACGAGGGCATAGAAAATGTAGAAGGTGAGGGATAATTATAGGAACAGTGCCTTTTGAGTTGGGATGAGATGCATAGGGTTTCCTGCATAAGATCACTGTGGCTGAACATGTTTTCCTGTATGTATTGCCCTTTATATTGGGTTGTGAATATATCCGTGTCTGAGTGTGTAAGAGTATGTGTGTGTGTTTCTAACATATACACCAGGCAATGAGTTATATTTTAAGTTATTTCAAAGTCGCTGAAAAAAATAGCAGAGTCAAGGTAAAATGAAATCCCATAATCGTGAGCTGTCCAAACTTGGGCTGCTTTGGCAAATTAGTAACCAATATTACGTAAAGAAACCCCTTCTGATCTTCACCCAGCGTTTCCCACGATATAACATGCTTACAAGCACAGAGACACGTGCTTCTATGTCTTCTAAGACTTCTTTCTCTTTGACATATCATACCAAGCACTTGAATTAAATTTTTATCTGCTCCACACCCTGTATTTTAATTTGCATTGTTCCAATAGTAAACCCCAAATTTGGTGAAAAGCAGCATATCTGGTTTCTGCTGATATGACAGAGAAAAGAACAGAAACTTCAGCATATTTATATAGAAGACTCAAGGCCCATGCTTGTCAGTCCCTAGGTCAGGCTCGTGATATGTAGAGGGATCTTTCACTACCAGATAGCTCCAATACTGCCGTAATAAAGCGCCAGGCACTAGGTGGCCGAAACGCCTGAACCTGATTGTCTCTCGTGTCTGGAGGCTGAAAATCTGGAATTAGGGGATCAGCACGGCCATGCTTCCCCCAAAGTCTGGAGGGGAAAGTCTATCTCAAGCCTCTTTCCTGCCTCCCGGTCAACCCTTGGCCTAGAGGTTTGCACGTGACCCTCTTCCTTCTCGATCTTCACATGGCATTCTCTTAAGTGTTTGAGTCTCTCTCCTCTACTCTTCATAAAAGGACACCAGTCATATTGGATTAGGGCACACCCTAATCTAGTTTGGCTTCATTTTAACCAATAACGTCTTCAAAGACCCCATTTCCAAATAACGTCCCATTCACAGAACCAGGGTTTAGGACTTGAACATATCTTTTGGGGGAAACACTTCAACCCACACCTCTACAAAAGCCCAGTTTTTGACACACAAGTCAAAGTCTTTATAGTATGTAATTGAAGAAGAAATAAAACGTGAGATTTAAACAAATATTATTCTATAAGATTTGATGAATAGGCTGTAACACTGCTCTTCCCTTCATAGATTAGAAATATAATATATGAAGTGTTCACAGCAGGAAGCGTTGGAACATTTGGCTAGCATTTTACGAGAATTTATCATGGATGACCATGAGTGCTTGCTGGGGGTCCATGGCAGGCTGCAGCACTGAGGGCCTCCTTTTTTTCATGGAATGTGAATTTGAATGAAAGAAAAGGAGGCGCTGCCAAAGGACTGGCCCACAGCAGAACTTCTGTGGAAAGTGGTCATATATGCTTGTGATGGTTAGGCTAATGCGTCAACTTAGCCAGGCAATGGTGCCCAGTTGTCTGATGAAGGACGCACTGGGCTAACTGTAATACAAGGGCATTTCATGGACTTTAGTCATCAGTGGGTTGATTGCAGAGATGGCTGGTTACATCCACAAGCAGCAAAGGAGACTGCTGTTGGCAATGAGTGATGGCAATCAGTTGAAGGCCTTAAAAGGGAACATAATTTCAGCATTCAGAGGGAGAATTCTCTTCTCTACTTCGCCTTCCAGTGTCCCCTGGGAACTCATCAAGGACCTCCACTGGAGCCCCTGGTTGCAGCCTGCCTTGCGGAATTTGGACTTGTGCATCCATCCCCACGGTCGCGTGAGAGAGTTTTATAAAATCTCATACTATTTACAGATATCTCCTGTCGGTTCTGTTTCCCTAGAAAACCCTGACTAACACAGTACTCAGCCAAATAAAGTAGGAATTTCTGATCAGACCACAAAGCCTAAAGAGGACGGTATTGGTGCCATGCCAGGGATTCTGAGCAATGAGGACAGCTGTTGTGAAAACCTCACTTCTGGACTCCATTTCCCCGCAATTATCAGGGAAATGTAGAGGAAAACATCAATTTTTTTGGAGATTGCAGTGCATCTTGGGAAGAGAAAGTGCTGGAGAATCAGCCTGCAGCCCTGAGGCTTCCTGCCTGAATGGCTCTGAATAATCACTCCAGCTATGGCTTGGGATGCAGCTGGCGCTCTTTTTACCCAGTGCTCCCCATACAGTGCTCCTCAAACGGAGGTCGGGGGTCAAAAGAAATAGCGGTTATCAAATGTGTCACCCAGAATTTAGCTCTTCAGGAGACCTTACAGATTATCCATGTCCTCTGTCTTTCCTCTTCTGTTTAATCTCTGGGGCTTTTAAAAATCTTTTAATTTGATGCCTAAATGTAATTATTGCTGTAGAGTTCCAGCTTCAAATGATATTACTATAACCAGCATATTTTGATTTCTGTCTTCAGAATATTTATTAGATATTTTGGCAACAGTTTCTTTTAACCATTAAAATCCAGCACCACAAATTACATTACAGCTGCTCTCAAAAATGATGAAAATGATTTTTAAATTAAATCAGACTTTTAAAATAAAAAGTATTCTAAAAAAATTAAACACTTTGAAAGGCATGCCTGGCACTACAGCATCTAAAGTGGGCTAAGATTACCAGCTTATCACGCATTTTAATATTTTCCAAATGCAAATACTTATCATATGGCAAGGTCTAGCTAAAAATATCCTAATTATGGTATAAAAATCCACTCAGTACCACAGAAGAGCTCTTTATATCCTTATTCTTAAGTGACAAAGAAAGAGTTTGCCTGTTTTAGCCAAAGCTCATCTATCACATTAAGAAATGAGTAAATCCATTACCAATGAGATCTTTAAGTCTCATTGTTTTACAGATGGACTTTGGAAGTTTCAGTTTCTTCTAAAACATATGTAATCATATAAATAAATATATTTAAGAAGAGAAGTATTTGCTGAACCAGTAGAGAAGAATGGTAACTTTTATCATCCTAGAAAAGAATATTGAGGTTCAGCCTTAGTTTCTCAGAGGAGAGAAGGGGCTCAATACATAGTCCAAACAAATAAACATTAATTCCCAATGCCAGAATCAGAAAGAGGTTGTGAAATAATAATATAATACAATGTAATAGAGTAGAACATAATAAATAGCAATAGACTAATATCTACACAGAACATTAACAAAATTTTAAAATGTTGCCCTCTTAGAAATGCATGTTATGCCACTACCATGGGAAAAAAACAAACGAAACTATAGTCAATAATATTCCCCAATAAGACCAGACTGAAAAATCCAAAATATATCAGTATTTATTAGATGAAAGTAAAAAGAAGGAATACAAATTTTTAAAAAAGACAAAAACTGGCTCTCGAAGGCCAGATCACCCACACAGTTCAAAGAGAATTAAGAAACACCTGGTTGTATAGTATGAACTTTTTGGAAAACTCAAGATACCCCTGAATAGTAAATGACATGAAAAGCATTTAGAGGAAAAACAAACAAATTGCAACACGAATCTTCCAAATATTTCACCTGTGTTGTCTTTCCAGCATTTACCCTTTTGCTGGAAATTTTATATAAGAACAAGAAAATTTATACATATTATAAAAAGTATACATGTATATATATATGTATGTACATATATGTGCCTATGCACTAATGCATGTTGTTGGGATTGTGTTGAATCTGCAAATCAGTCTGGGTAGAACTGACATCTTAATGATATTTAGTCTTCCAATCCATGAACATGTAATGTCCTTCCATTTATTTAGGTCCTTCTTTGGTTTCTTTTAGCAATGTTGTGCAACTTTCTGAATACAAGTCCTTTATGTCCTTTGTTAAGTTTATTCCTAAATATTTGTTTTAGTTGCTATTGTAAACGAAATTTTTTTCTGATTTTTGCCACATATTGCACATCAGTAGTGTACAAAAATGCTATTGATTTTTGTGTATTAATCTTGTATCCTGCCACTTTGCTGAACTCGTCTATTAATTCTAGTAGCTATGTTGTGGATTTTTCAGAATTTTCTAGATACAGGATCATATCATCAGCAAACAGTGAAAGTTTTACTTTTTCCTTTCCTATTTGGGTGCCTTTGATTTCTTTTTCTAGCCCAATTGCTCTAGCTAGAACATCTAGCACAATATTGAATAATAATGGTGACAGTGGGCATCCTTGTCTCGTTACTGATCTCAGTGGGAAAGCTTTCAGTCCTTCACCATTGAGTATCATGCTAGCTGTAGGTTTTTCATTTACGCACTTTACCATATTGAAAAAGCTTCCTTCTATTCCCATCTTTTGGAGTATTTTTATCGAGAAAGGGTGCTATATTTTGTCAAACGTCTTTTCTGCATTAATAGAGAGGATCGTATGATTTTTCTTCTTCAATTTTATCAATGTGGTTTATTACAGTAATTGATTTACTTTTATTATATTAGTTAGCCAAAGGGGTGCTAATGCAAAATACCAGAAATCTGTTGGCTTTTATAAAGGGTATTAATTTGGGGTAGAAGCTTACAGTCACAAGGCCATAAAGCATAAGTTACTTTCTTCACCAAAGTCTATTGCCACATTTTGGAGCAAGATGGCTGCTGACTTCTGCAAGGGTCCAGCATTCCTCTTCCCCTTAAGGCTCCATGGTCCCAACTTCTTCCAATATCAGCTGAAGGCTGGGATAAGTCTTATCCCTATCCCGGGACTTGTTTCTCTCAGGGCTCGGCCGCTCTGCTCTCTCCACAAGGCCAACTGTAGACTATCAGGCTAACGTCTCATCTCTCTTCCTGGGGCCTCTGCTGTATCTGCTTCTCTTTGTTTACTTCCAGGGGCTCCAGCTCAAAACTCTACTCTCTGCTCTTCCATGTGGTTTTCTCCATGAGTCCCTGCCCACCAAGGGGGCAGGGACTCAACGTCCTACTAACATGACCCAATCAAAGTCTTAATCATAATTCAATCAAGTGAAACCTCTGAATCCAATATAATCTAATATGCCCAGGGGAAAAGACCAGTTCAAAAACAAAATCCATTATCTATTTTTGGAATTCATAAACAACATCGAATTGCTACACTTGTGTTGAACCACGCTTGCATACCTGGGATAAATCCATTTGATCGTGGTGTATAATTCTTTTAATGTGCTTTTGGATTCTGTTTGCAAGTATTTTGCTGAAGATTTTTTGAATCTATCTTCATTAGAGATATTGGCCTCTTTTACAGAAATTGAAAAGCCAATAATTAAATTTATTTGGAAGAGTAAGGGGCCCCGAATAGGCAAAAATGTCTTTTAAAAAAAGAACGAAGTCTCACTTCCTGACTTTAAAGCATATTACTTAGCTACAGTGGTAAAAACAGCATGGTATTGGCATAAGGACAGACAGATTGACCAACGGAACTGAACTGAGAACTCAGAAATAGACCCTCACATCCAGAGTCAAGGAATTTTTTGACAAGGATGTGAGGTCCACCCAGCTGGGTCAGAACAGTCTATTCAACAAACGGTGCTGGGAAAACTGGGTGGCCATATCCAAAAGAAAAAAAGAAGGCTCCTATCTCACACCTTATATAAAAATTAACTCAAAATGGATCAAGGACCCAAATAAAAAAAATAAAAAAATAAAAAAAAAAAAACAAGCAGAAAACTCCTAGAAGAAAATGTAGGATAACATCTTCAGGATCTTGTATTAGGTGGTGGTTTCTTGGACCATACACCCAAAGCATGAGCAACAAAAGAAAAAATAAACGGGATCGCCTCAAAAATCAACACTTATGCACCTCAAAGGACTTTGTTAAAAGGGTGAAAAGACAGCCAACTTAAGGGGAGAAAATATTTGGCAATTACATATCTGGTAAATGTTTAATATCCATGATCTACAAGGAGATCATACAACTCAATAATAAAAAGACAAACTAGCCAATTAAAAAATAGTCAAAAGACTTTAAAAGACAACTGTCCAAAGAAAAATTACAAATGGCAAAGAAACACATTAAAAAAATGTTCAACATCACTAGCGATTAGGGAAATGCAAATCAAAACTACAATGAAATATCATTTCACACCTATTAGACTAGGCGCTATTAAAAAAGTCATAAAACTGTTAAGTGTTGGAGAGGATGTGGAGAGATAGGAACACTTCTTCACTGTTGGTGGGAATGCAGAATGGTACAACCACTGTGGAGGACTGTTTGGCAGTCCCTAAGGAATTTGAATATAGACTTGCCATGGAACCTGGCAATACCATTGCTAGGTATATACCCAGAAGACCTGAGAGCAGTGACACAAATAGATATCTGCACATCAATGTTTATAGCAGCGTTATTCATGATAGCTAAAAGCTGGAAATAACCCAGGTGTCCATCAACCGATGAATAAACAAACTGTAGTGTATTCACACGATGGAATATTACGCAGCTGTAAGAAGAAATGAAGTTGTGAAGCATATGACAACATGGATGAACCTGGAGGACATTATGTTGAGTGAAGCAAGCCAGACACAAAGGACAAATACTATATGATTGCACTATTATGAACTAAATATATTATGTGAAATTAAATATATTATGTGAAATATGAATGAGTAAATTTGCATATATAAGACCGTTTTTCTTTGAAGCTGAACAAACATAGGTTAATTCTACAAAATGTTAATATCAGACAAAAAAACATTATACTAAGTGAAGGAGACCAGACACAGAATACTGCATATTGTATGATTCCATTTATATAAAATGTAAATATAAATCCATTTATAAAGATGAAATTAGGGAAGCGGGTGTGGCTCAGTGGATAGAGCCCCCGTTTACCATATGGGAGGCCCGGGTTCGCGTCCCGAGGCCTCCTTGTGAGGGCACGCCGGCCTGAGCGGTGCGGTGGGCTGATGCAGCAACCTCACGGCAGGAAGCGGGTGTGGCTCAATGGATAGAGCACCCGTTTACCATATGAGAGGCCCCGGGTTCGCTTC
>JAQZBX010018416.1:0-34649 GCA_029593785.1 Cabassous unicinctus | reverse complement strand
CCCCCCCCCCCCGTTCCGTTTTTGCTGTTTTTGTGTCCATTCACTGGGCAATTCTCTCTGTTTCCTGCCTTCTCTTCTCATCCTTCTTCTGTCTTCACCGGGATTCAATCCTCGGAAACTCCAATGTGGGAGAAAGGCGTCCTACCGCCTGCGCCAACTGTTTTTTTGGCGTATCTTTTGTGTCACTCTCCTGTTATGTCATCATCTTGCTGCGTCGCTCAGCGGGGCCTGATGGCGCATTTGCGCGTGGGGCCTGGGGGGACTCACCCACTCACAGGGCCTGGCAGCACACCCATGCACAGGGCCTAACTGCACACCCATGCATGGGGCTTGAGGGGTTCACTTGCTCGCAGGGGCTGGCGGCATACCTGTGCAAGACCCACACTCAGTCCCCGATGTGGCACCATTTCCCAAGGTGATCAGCCTGCTACCTGGTTGATTACATTGAACCACTTCCATCAAGGAAGAGGCAGCAATTTGATTCCTTTCAGCCCGTCTTCAGATGTTTGCTGCTCAAATCTTGGAATATCAGACTTTTTGGCTCATGTAAATGTCCCCTTCCTCAGTTGACATTGTAGAAAAATTTCCCCATGAGGGAATATATTTGTGTGTTTTCTCTCTTTTTTAAAGTGGTCACATTTAGGTTTTGAATTCTATACCCAACTTCAAAAATGTCACACCGGCACAATATATAGTTTCCTTAAAGAATATTCCTGCTAACTGAATACTTAGAAGCAATAAGAAAATGATTGTTTAAACATATTACATAATTAATCAATAAAAAATTATCCAATGTGCATCTGTTATTCACTAAGATATGGGTTTGTATTTCCAAGTAGCACAAAGTTCAGAATAGTATAAGGACAGATGGATTCTGGCATCTGCGGTCATAATTCTACCTTTTCTTAGGTAAGTAGTCTCTCAAAAATAATTTCCTTTTTTTTTTTTTTAAACTGTGGTTAGGGTATTTCTTTAATTCAAGTAATGTGGTATAAAATGCTTTATCTGCACCACTCTTTCAGCCCAAACATTAAACCATTTTTCCATGAGGTCAGCATTAGAGACCCCATTTTACAATAAAGAGGCAGGGACAAAAGGCTCCAATATTGGAGGGTTCAATCAAGTTTGAATAACCCAAATGTAATGCTATTATACTGACACCAAATCAGAATCATGTATCTGAGGACAACCAAAAATTTTTCTTGAATTTTAAAAAAAGAAGAACTTGACAAAATGTCTCCTATTCAGCTAAATTTGTAAATCTCTCATATGTTCTTGGATTGAATTGTTCCTGCTCTGCCATTTCTAGGGAAGGCACAGCAAAAACACCACTTCCTTTTATTTCTTATAAGCAAAGATAAGAGTGGACTCAATGCCAGCTGTGTATAAGTAAAATCAGTAGAAATAGACTATGCTCCCTTGCTGCAAAGCCCTCGAATGGTTAGGATGTTTCAGTGGGGGCCAAAGGGAAGTAATTGATCAGGAACAATTAAAAAAAATTAAAATGGAAAAAATTGGAAAGTGTGATTGTGGTGGCTTGGAGTTATGTACCCAAGAAAAACATGCTCTTAATCTTAATCCATTCCTGTGGATATGAACCCATTGTAAACAGGACCTTTTAAAAATGTTACTTTTAGTTAAGGTGTGGCCAACTGAATCAACTTGGGCTTTAATCTAGGTTACTGAACTCATTCATAAGCAGAATGAAATTCAGATATAGAGGGAAGCGAGAAGCTGGAAATCAACAGAAACTGAAAAAGAAAGGATAAGACTCTCCCATGTGCATTTCCATGTGACAGAAAATCCAAGAGCCAAGGACTACCAGCAGCCAGCCCCAGAATGCCACAGTCTTCTGGGAGAAAGCATCACTTTGCTGACACCTCAATTTTGGACTTCTAGCCTTAAAACCGTAAGCCAATAAATTCCTGTTGTTTAAGCCAACTCATTAGCAGCTAGGGAATTAAAATAGTGATATATAACTGAAATTTTAGTCTCCTTCTATGATATTGAATATAAGAACCTTTACTGGAAATGAAAAACAATGTGGATAGCAGAGCACATTAGCTAGTATGAAAACAATACACAATTTATCATCTATATTTCCTCAAGAATACATTGAAATTATGTCAGAACTCAATAAACCTATACAGAAATTGAATAATGAACAAGTAAAGAAGCAAGTAAATATATAATTACCAATTGGGATGAGTGCTCTGAAGCAACAAACAGGGATCAGGGCCTTTTTCTGTGGCTCTACAATGCGCTTGTTACCTAGGAGACTTGCCATTCTGTTCTAAGCATTTCTATTCTCTGGGTTCTATCACCACACAACACACTTTCAATTCTCCATAGCTTTGCTCAAGCTCTTTCCTCTATATGAAATGTCATTTCCCCTTATATTTGCAGGTGAAAACACTACTTAACCTTCAAAGCCCAGCATGTTTTCCCTTGTCCATTCAATAAACATTGAATTCTCCTCTCTCATTCCTGCTGTCAGAGCTCTTATTACATTTTGCCTGGCATTATAGTTACTTCTCTGGAGATGCCTGTCTTCCCAGTGAGGTGAGGAGCAACTTAAGAGTAGGCGCTGTATTTCATTAATTTATTCTTCCTCTAAAGCTCCCTAATTAGAAGCTCAGTAACTGTTTGCTAAATTGAATCTCATAACTGGAATGAATCTCCAAGGTCGTCAAGTTCAGATGAGGAAATTGTGAGTGTATGTATGATTTGTTCCATATCTCAGCACCTCACAGACATACCCTCAGCTGCCACACCTATAAGTGAGTCATATTTGCTACATACACTTTAATGGAGAAAGTTGCTAGAAAAGGTGGGATGAGTGCCTTCAAACTCTTGATCATAGTGCCTCCAAAACCTTGGAGAGAGAGAGGTGCTAAAGATTGGAAGAAGTAGAGAAAAAGTAGCTATGGTTCCTAAGGCTGTCCTGTGCAAAATTGTCAAAAAGTTACAGTCACAGTGTTTTTGTTTCCTAGGCCACTTAAAGCAGATACCATGAAATGGGTTAGCTTTAAACAATGGGAATTTATCAGCTTACATTTTGAGGCCGTGAGAATGTCCAAATCAAGGCATCATCAAGGCAATGCTTTCTTCCTGAAGACCAGCTGCCAGTGATCTTTGGCTCCTCTGCTGCATGGCAAGCACATGGCGGTGTCTGCTGGTCTCTTCCTTCTCTTCCAGATTTCATTGTCTTCAGCTTCTTGCTTCTGTGGCTTTCTCTGTCTCTCTCTCTCTGTATTCATTCTGTTTATAAAGGACTCCAGGAAAAGCATTAAGAACCACCCTGAATGAGGTGGGCCACACCTTACCTGAAGTAGCCTCATCAAAAGCTCCTACTTAGAATGGGTTCACACCCACAGGAATGGATTAGATTTAAGAACATGTTTATCTGGGGCACATACAGCTTCATACCACTAAACATAGCATTTGACTGCTTTTAAAAATCACCATCCCTATTAAATTGAATTGTCATATTTTCAATCCTAGCCCCTGTGGTCCCAGGAAGCACCTGGAAGACATGCCCTGTCATTCTACTTCTGTAATATTAGAAATATGCATTTTCAGCAATATCATCCATCTGAAACCTAAGAACAAATTCTTAAGCTAAATCATTGCATTGAGGAAAGCATGAATAAAGGGAAAATTCTTCACTTACATTAATTACATTATGGTAAGATCTACTTAGTCTTTGGTGTGAGTCTTTAAGGCTCCAAAGAAGTCCATTTACCTCTTTGATTGATGCTTAAAATTGTAGAGTTTTTCCCATGACAGAAATTTAATAATATTATTAAACATCTAGAATTATAATTTATATTGTTCTATTAATTTGAAAGTACTTTGGAATCAACTGGAACAATTTACATGGCCTCTCTCATGGAGAGCACATAATTTGATTCAGGAGACATTTTTTGAAAAGCCACTTGAGATAGAAACAAAGCTTTGAAGAAGGCCCAAGTGTAGACAGAGCTTCCTAGTGAACAACAAAGGGAAGACTTTTTCTAATTTTGCTGAGAATAAAGGGAATAAGAAGGTGAGGTGGAAGCAAAGAGAGGATGGAGCTAAGCTTAATTATGTTGCCCAAGTTTCAACTACTATGTGATTTCCTAATTATTTATTTAATATTTAAAAATTTACACTTGGAATTTCTGGCACAGGCAAAATCAACAGTCTTCTCCTCTGAGCTTTAAGCTAATAAATGCTCAAAAACACATATAAGTTTTATAGCTACTTTCATGTGCTGAAGTCAAGTGATTAAATTTTTTGAGCATTTATCTACTTGGTCAAAGGTGTCTATATTTTTCTAGACAAGAGCTAATAGATTATATCACCAAAATGAAATGCCGCATTATTGAAGTCACAGAGAAAATAGTGAAAAGGGGGAAAAATTGGATTTAAGGAGAGTAAAACAGCCTACCAGTCAAGTAGAAGTCTAGTATGATAATAATCAATGTGGTGGAGCCTAATATTGGAAATATATTTTACTTTAGTGAGCTAGGATTAATTTGGATACAGTGCTCATGTATGCCTTTGATTCCTTCTGATATAACTACAAATTTCTGATTTACAGGAAGACAGTTATTGATTCTGTTAACCTTTTTCAATGGATATCACAAAGACATAGAAACAGACTTTCGATAAAAATCTTCTTACACCTTCTAAACCCTATAATTTAGTCATGGATATGTCCATGTTGATCTCCCAGGAGCTTAAATATTGGGCTCTTCACATGCTAAGTCTAAGAAATACAAAACTATATAAATCTATTAAATAAATGCCCTAATATTTTATGAATAAATTATTTGTGAAATAAATACATCATGTATAGCTAAATAGTTTTATTATAATCTCTTAAATTATTTATCTTTATACTCCATAATAACTTGCATCCAGGACTGCCCTTAGATTAAACAAACAAATAAACAAACAAGCAAACAAAAAACCAACAGTGCCCTGGTCCTGATGATTGGTGAAGAAGCCCCAGAGGGTCAATGGTGTTTGGAAGACCCTGGCTTGCTCTGGCACCGTACTGTTCAGGAGGACTTGAGCTACAATCTCTCTCTCCCTTGGCTCTGTCTGGCTCAACTCTCTTCTTTATAATTTGCCTGGCATGTGATACAAATAGTCAGAGATCAGAATTGTCTTTCCATTTGTCACTGTGTTGGGCAATTTCTTCTCTCTTTTAATCATTGCAATTATAAATTAGGAAGGGATTTTTTTTTTTGTTTCTAAATACTTCATTTCCTTATGGACATAACAGAGTGAAAACATTGCCACAATTCTCCAAGATTTTAAAGGAAAGGTATATGAAAAATCTGAGGAGATAGGAATTTAGAACAGCTACCATTGGTTACCATGTGATAGGACTGCTCTTTCTCTCACAACCATGGTTAATTTCTTATTATTAAAGAAAAAGCTTAAAAAAAAAAACCCCAAAACAACAACAAAAATCAAGTAATTAAACATTTAAAAGCCACATACACTCAAATCAAGCAATTAAACATTTAAAAGCCACACAAAAAAGGAAAAAAAAATTTAGTCATTTCATAACCAAGGGTTAAAGAACTTCCTTTAGACATGGGATTGAATTTAGTTATGCTTTTCATAAAATAGCTATTATTTATTAAGTACCTTAGAAACTTTATTTACTGATTGGATCACTTCAATAAATAACTTTATTTTTAATTTTTTTTGTATTTTCAAAGAAGCTTTAGATTACATAAATGTTACATCAAAAATATAGAGGATTCCAGTATATTCCACCCATTCCCTCCCCCACTTTCCCCCATTAACATCTTTCATTAGTTTGATACATTTGTTAACAATTGATGAACACATATTGAACATTGCTACTAACCATGGTCTATAGTTTACATTATAGTTTACTCTTTACACCATACAATTTTATAGGTTTTGACAAAATGAATAATGGCCTGTATCTGTCATTGCAATAGCATGCAGGACAATTCCAGTGTCCCCCCAAAATGCCCCATGTTACACCTATTTTTCCCTCTCCTTCCCCTCAGAACCTCTGGTAGCTACTGCCTTTATATCAATGACACAAGTTCTTCTATTACTAATAATAAGTCTAGTTTAGTCCATAGTTGCATTCTCCCCTTATTGTTCACTCCTCAATATTGAGGATTTTGGGGTGGTGATGCCCACTCTGTTTCTGATTGAGAAGGGATTAGATTCCATGGGGCAGATGGATAGACTGTCTTGCTTGCAGTTGTGGATACTCTCTGTTTTCTAGGATGGGCATTGTCCATCATCTTCCTTTTGTTAGTTGTCCTGGGTGAGTCCAATGAACTGGTGAATAGGTGTTGCAAGTCTGCTGTGATTCAGGGCTGAACCGGTATATGGACAGTAGATTTTAAGTTTCTGGGACATACATTTAATAAGTATAGTACTAATTATAGGTTCAAATTAAAAAGGCAGAAGAGTCAAGTGTAGGGAAATTATAAATGAGTTTAGCTCTTTTATATTGGGGAGCATATATTCCAAAGTAAGGCCCATGACAGGGTGCCAAATTCCTGAGATTGTGAGATTGTCTGCCATGCCTATAGTGTCTAAATGCCTCTAGAGCCCTCAGGAGCCCCACTGTTTGAGGTACTGTTTACTGTGGCAATCAATGAGATTCTGCTGAGATGTGCCTAAGTGTAACCTCTGGAATGACTTCCTGAGTCACTTTGAAATCTCTTAGCCATAAAAACTCATTTGTTTTTTTATCATTTCCCCCTTTTGATAAAGGTCTTTTTCCAAATGCATTGCTAGTTGGCACTTGGCAATAATTCCTCAGTGCCAGGGAGGCTCATGCCTGGGAGTTATGTCCCATGCCAGGGAGAAGGTAGTGTGTTTATATGCTGAGTTTGGCTTAGAGAGAGGCCACATTTGAGCAACAAGGAAGCTTTCAGGTGGTAACTCTTAGGCAATATATAATACTATGCTAAGTTTTAATTTCATGAGAACAAGGGTCATAAGAACAACCATCAATATCAAAGGCTTGGTGTAATGGTCTGTCCTCCTTCACTAGGCACTGCCAATGTACTCTGGGGATTCTTGTCACTCTGTTAGAGAATTAAATAACTTTATTTTAATTCTCATAATTGTCCCAAAAATAGTACTATCCCCAGTTTATAGATCAGAAAACTGAGGCTCATAGAAGTAAAGAAAGTTGCCCTGTTTTACCCAACTATGAGAAAAAGGATTTAGTATTTGAATCCAGATATATCTGAATTCAAACCTATTTGCTTTCTTTTTAAAATGAAAAGCTATTTAATAAATATAACAAGGAATAAAAAAAGATTACAACGATAATCCATTTACATGCCACCAGCTTAAGAAATGAAACTTTGTCAATACAGCTCAAGGCCTCTCTGAATCCTCCCTGACCACATTCTCCTTAAGTCCCCTCCAGAGATAACACCTTGTCTGAATTTAGTTTTTACCCTCCCTTTATACTACAGTTCTTTATACTTTTACTACATTTGCATATGCTCCTAAGCAATATATAGAACTTTATTGGTTTGAGTATACCAATGAGTATGTCTTCTTCAATTCCTTTTTCCACTTATATTTTGAGATTCTTCTGTACTGACATATATAGTTCCAGTTGTATCAGGGTCTCAGAAGGAAAAAACATCACAGTCAAATTAGGATACTTTCAGGAAGGTTTAATAAAGGTACTACTTACCAGGAGGAGTTCAGAATGTAGGGAAATTTACAAAGAATATTGTAGTGCTCTGGGGTCAGTCACTGTGGAGCACCTTTACCACATTTAGGTGCAAGTTTGTTTGTTTTTTTTTCAAAGATTTTATTTATTTATTCCCCCGACCCCCATTGTTTTTGTGCTTGCTGTCTGTTCTCTGTGTTCTTCTATGTCTCCTTGTCTTCTCTTTAGGCAGCAGCAGGAACCAATCCTAGGACCTTCCAAAGTGGGAGAGAGGTGCTCATCTCTTGTGCCACCTCAGCTCCCTGGTCTGCTGCATCTCTTATTGTCTGTCCTCTGTGTCTCTTTTTGTCATATTTTCTTGCTGTACCAGCTCTCCTCGCAGGCCAGCACTCCTGCAGGGGCCAGCACTCCGCATGGATCAGCACTCTGCGTGGACCAGCTCTCCGCTTGGGCCAGCTCTCTGCTTGGGCCAGCTTGCTCCATGGGCCAGCTCACCTTTCACCAGGAGTCCCTGGGAAACGAACCCTGTACCTCCTATATGATAGATGGCAGCCCAATCACTTGAGCCACATCTGTTTCCCCCAAGTGCATGTTTTAAAACTTTATTGGTATGAGTTTACCAATGAGTATTTTTAAATTTTCAGCCTATCCAGTCAACTTTAATGATTTTTTAGGTATTAATAAATGTTGTGGGTTGGTAAAAGAATTTCTCAACACTGGTATAGCTAGTAATATTATTGAAGTGAAGCTGAGTTAAGAATGTTATTCAGGAGCTTCATGTTAAAAATGTATTTATATCAGTTAATAGAACAATAATGAAAATATTAATTCTAAAATTATTTTCCCATTTTAGTGGTGTCTTTGGATTATCACATCTTAATTTTAATGTAATTGAATTTATAAATGTTTTCCTTTATGATTTGCATTTTGTGTGTCTTATTAAAAAAAAAGAAAACAACAAACAAAACTCCTTCAGTCTATACTTTGCTCTCATGGGGAGTTTTTTTAATGACCCATGGGCTGAGGAGGAAAAAACTTGGGCCTGGTTTTCAATATGCTGATGCAAACAGGAAATGGGCTCTATTACAACTCTAATGACATTGAAAGAGTGGTAAGGGCAACTCTCCCAGTGAAGTAGAATTTCCAGCGTTGGTCATTTGCTTTGTCTGAACTGTGAGATGGCTATGAGAACAAATCTATACTGATTCATGGGCAGTGCCTCAAAATTTGACTGGTTGGTTAGGAATTTGGAAAAAATAGGATTAGACGATTGATGATGAGATATATGGAAAATGTGCATAGGTGGATTTCTCAGAATGGGCACAAAGTATGAGGATATTTGTGTCCTAGGTGAATGCTCACCCAAAGACATTCACTTCAGAGGAAGCTCTTAGTATTCATGTAGCCAACATGACACTTCCTGTGGATGTCACTCAATCTCTTTATCCAGCTATCTCAGTGCTCGCTTAATGGTTCTATGTTTGAAGTGACCATGGCAGCAGTGATGGAGACTATGCAAAAGTTTCAGAGCATAAGACTTACCCTCACCAGGGGTGATATGATTACTGCCGCTGCTGAGTGCCTAACCTGGAAACAAAGGATAGAAATCTCTCAGGGGAGAATGACTTGGTGACAGATTGATAACATTGGACACTTTCAATAATTGAGGAGACAACTATTTATTTTCACTAGAATAGACACTAATTTGGATAAAGATTTGCCTTCCATGCCCAAGATTATGTAAGATCACTGCTTGATTTTCATAATATTCCTATTTGGTATTATTAAATCTCACACGGCAGTGCTTCTGGTCAAGTAACCCATTTTACAGTAAATAATGTGTGGCAATGGGCTCAAAACTACGAAATTCACTGATCTTACCACATACCCCATTATCCAGGAGCAGCTGGCCTGATAAAACAGTAGAATGAGCTGAAGGCTTAGTTATGATGCCAGATGGGAGATAATATCCAGATATGTTTGGGTACTAATCTACAGGATATAGAACAGGTGCATCCCACAGAATATCCTCCTAATTGATGTTTTTCCTTTAAAATGCTTCTTGGGTTTTAATATCTACACTTCATAAAATACTTTTATGGCCAATAATTGTATAAGAAAAATTTGCTTTTATAGTTTCAAAACTCAATACAGCATTTTAAACAAACTATTTGTAGGTAAGTCTCAAGTTACATTCCAAATATAGTCTGTAGATCAGTGTAAACATTTTGAAATCTATGAAGAAAGTTCATAAGGTCAATAAAGTGAATGTGCATCTCACCTTTCTTCTCAATGTGCATCTCTTCTCAACTCTCAAGTCTCCACCTCACTTGGTGGTAATTGTTCATTATTGTTCGGACATCTTACAGGATACAAAACAATTGTTTAACAACCACATATTTGGTGATCAGGAAGCAATATTTTAAGCTTTTTAATATTAACATGAAGGTTTATAACTTATTATTATTATTTTTTTTACTATTGTCTAGTTATGTGGGGGAAATTAGACAGGGTTTTGGGTTTACATATAATCCATTATATTATTTCCTATTTAAAATAATGGGAAATAGGATCCCAGATAGCATTTCTATGCACAACATCTGGTTTTCCAGGATGAATTACGTGTGTGTGTGTGTGTGTGTGTAGTTTGAACCAGCAACTGATAAATGGTGCTATGTCTTCCCAAAGCCAGAAAACATGGATCTGGGAATTAAGGGTTGGAAGTGAGAATTTTTGTTTTTGGTTACACGTTACTTTTTTCTCTAACAGTTCTTTTGCCCAGAATTCTAGTATTTTCATTATTGTTCTATTGATTGATGTAAATACATTTCATTTCAGAAGGTACTGGGGATTGAACCCAGGACCTCATACAGGGGAAGCAGGTGCTCAACCACTAAGCTACATCCACTCCCCAATGAGAGTTGTTTTTTAAAATTTATTTGTTTTTGTTTTAGGCGGTACTGGAGATAGAACCTGGGACCTCTTACATGGGAAACAGGTGCTCAACCATTTGAGCTACATCCTTTCTCTGTAAATACATTTTTAACATGTCGCTCCTGTATAAAATCCTTAACTCAGCTTCACTTCATTAATATTATTAGCTATACCAGTGTTGAGAAATTCTTTTACCAACCCATAACATTCATTAATTTGTAATGTATCATTAAAGTTGACTGGGTAGGCTAAGAATTAGAAAAGAGAAAAATGTTATGGCAGTGAGAAGACACCAAATTCACAAAATAGTAGAAACAGAACTATAAGGTTAAAAAATTTCAAGTATTATCCTGACGCTCCCATATTTATTTCTGATTCAAGTACAATCCCATGATGGCATTTGGACAAGGAGGAGGTTGTATATCCTCATCCCCTATAGCCCTCTGTTCCTCCTAGACATAGAAGAAGATAGGTTGTCACGGACCTAAAGAATCCTGGCCTTGGAATGATTGATTGAATTTGAATTCAAATTAACTACCCTGGAAAAATTCAAAATTCTCTTTAATATTTTCAGCAGGAAATAGAGACTTCCATCAGGATATCTTAGAATTGTGTTAAGGTGAGGTGATCTGGATTTTCAGATCAGCTACAAATTAAAGAAACTTTAAAACATATGCAGCATGGGATTGTCAAAGGATCATGAGACCATCGCACAATATCTAATATAAAAGGATAACATAGAATCTATTGCTTATAAGAGTAAGGGAGAGACATTGGCCAGACTATGCTGATCTTACATAGGATTTTGGGGAAGTGTGGATTTCAGTGATTGGCAGATTTTCAGTGGCATAAGGGAGTAGATATAATCTGTAGAAGTGTAGTTACTTGGATTAAATTTTTGTTGATTGATTAGCACCTAAGAGGCATATTTATTGGAATGAGTCCATTCCAGATTAGCTGAATTTCATAAGCAAGGGGCTGACACCAATTGGCTGGCTTGCAAAAGCATCTTCACAAGTTGTCATTGGTCTCATCTATGGGTTTAAAACCAGTCTTGTGACAACTAGTTGACATGGTTATAGGACAGGCCATCTTTCTCTGGGAGTGTGGAAACATATGATTTATATACTTAAATCAACTCCTAGGTTACTGAGTACATATGTAATATACACATAATTCTCTAATGATGATTATTGGTTTCATTTTCTGATCTATATAAACAAATAACTATAGTTTATCTGCCCTACTATAAAACTTTGCTAATGCCACTTTTTTTGAGTTAATTTTTTATTTTTAAAGAAGCTTTAGACTACATAAATGTCACATCAAAAATATAGGGGATTCTCATTTACCCCACCCCCTCCCCCTCCAACACTTTCCCCCATTAATAACATCTTTCATTAGTGTGTACATTTGTTACAATTCATGAACACATATTGAAGCATTGCTGCTAACCATGGACTATAGTTTACATTATAGTTTATACTTTGAACCACACAATTTTATAGGTTTTAACAAAATGTATAATGGCCTGTATCTGTCAATGCAATGTCATTCAGGACAATTCCAATGTCCTCAAAGTACCCCATGTTATACCTATTCTTCCCTCTCCCTCCCCTCAGAACTCTGGTGGCCACTGCCTTTATATCAATTATACAAGTTCTTCCACTGCTAGAATAATCATAAATCTGCTTAAGTCCATAGTTGCATTCCCCCATTATGTTTGTTCATTTTTCACTCTTGAATATTTTGGGATGGTGATACCCACTCTGTTTCTGATTGAGAGGGGGCTTAGATCCCATGGGGTCAATGCCACTTTTAACCATATGTTTGAAGATTTTGCAATAATGTCGTAAAGGATTTCATATAATTATTGAAGTATGTTATTTATAATACTTCTTCTTATCAGTGTTAATGAAACACTTATGTACTATATAGTCACACATATACAAAGAGCACTGTTTTGGTCTGTGGTGTATGTTGCTGTTCACCAGGAATTTAAATGTTAGCACTGAAAGGGACCTTGGAATTAGTTCATTCCATGTAATTCAATTTTCAGACAAATAATTTGAGGTTTGAGGACCTGCCCATGGTCACCTGGCTAATTAATGGTGGAGTTAGTGTGTACAGCAGAGGTGGCCTGTGGCTAGATCTCTATTTTATGCATTGTAGTGGATGCTGTGGTGCACTGCCTAAATGCCACTTTCAGGAATAAGATACTATTCCCTTATCTGTCAGGAGTGTTTCCTGCTGATGGCACATCTGAGACCCTCCCCAGGCAATGCAAGCTGCCTTGCCCAAGTTTATGCCCCTTCCCCAAAGGCAGCTCTTAACCAATAATTATCAATAAGGGAGTATAAAACATCTGGCCTCCTTGCCTTAGGTTGGGGAAACTATTAGGGACATCCTAGCTCCATAGCTCCTCTGAGACCAGCTGCAGTCTTCACTGGAATTGCATTCTGACTTACCTTCTCCCTCGGACCAATCCTGCTTCCTTCACTCCCTTAAAGGTATTTTTTTTAAAGAGCACTCCCAAATAAAAGTCTTGCATGCAAATCTCTGTCTCAGAGTCTTGTTTCCCAGCACCTGACTTAAGATATGCAATAACAAAAGGTTACCTAGGTTGCAAGTCAGATCCCAGAGCTCTTAATACCTTGTACACTCTAAGGGAATAGTAGACGTGTGTCATTTGCACAGCTTCTCTCTTACACAAGCCACCTTAAGCACACACCTCTAAAGCACTACTTCAGATCCTCTTGGTCTCACCTGTCTCTGGTTCTGATCCTGAGTGGGTACCCACCAACTTCCCATGGGAGCAATCTAACAGTGTTTCACGTTCTGTCTGTACCATGCCCCTCTTGCCTTCCACCTTCAGTTATATGGCAGGAAATAAGTTCACTTTTATAACTAAGCTGAAAAATGCTTTATCATTTATAACCTAGTTTCTTGACTAATAGAAGGGAGGAAATGCAGTGTCAGGTCTGTTAAAATGTTACCTTGATCCTCAACCAAATCCCAGAAGTGGATATTATTCATTCCATTTTATAGACGAACAAACTGAGAATTGGCAAAAGTATGTAGCTGGCCCAAGGTCACATGGCTTTTAATTGACAGAGCCAGAATTTTAAACTAAGTCTGTCTAACTCTTAACCAAGTATTTTTTCTAGAGTCTGTAGCCTCTTAAGATTTAATGAGATAAATGACTGAAATTGAATGCATGGGTTTTTTGAATAGGATAAAGCAATTATCCAGTTTAATAAAAATCAACTTTATAAAGAGCAAAGCAAAAAGCACTTGTCTAATAGGAACAAGTATGGAGAAGATGGGAAAATGGAGTAGGAGTAAAGAAACATGAGTTTCAACCCTGGTTCTGCTGCTAATTAGCCTGTGTGTTCTCAGGAAGTCCCTTAAAATCATAGAAGTCAGACCAGAAAGAGTACATGAATACCATCTTGTCCAAGTTATTCTCTTGCCCCTGAGGAAATTGGCACCCCAAGCTTCAGCCGATGCTTGGCTAACACTGTGTCAAAGGGTGGTGGTGTCACTTTGAAATATTAGTTCTATGAGGCAATTAGCCTTAGGAGACAGAATTTGTGCTCTTAAACCTCTTTGCAGGCACACTGTAGCCTTTCACCCTTAACTTCCTTCTTCTTTCAGACTTGCTGAATTGTGCAATTCTGTACCATAGGGGAAATTTTATATTGATTCCATCTGAGAAGTACTAATTCAGACTTCCCTTTCATACTTTCATTCCCTGAAGTAAATTATTTTGGATAAAATCCTTTCAGATACTTTAACAACAACAACAACAACAGTAAGAATAGGAAACAACTATATAGTGCTCACTATGTGCCAGAGTATATATATTACACTCATGCTTACTCATCCAATGTTCTCTCTGCCACCTGATCCTAATCGTGGCTATAAAAAGCAAAGGGGAAGACACACAATTTCAGACCTAAGACTCCTAACAGAATATAACTTTCAAAGTAACATGAATTCTTTTAGTTTGATATAGTTTAGAGTAGTTCAATATATTGTTTTAGTCTTCATAACCTTAATTATCACACCCATTTTACAGAACAGGAAACTGTGGTACAGAGATTAAAACATTTTCCTAAGAAGGCATAGCTCTTGGTCAGTCACAGGTTTGTGCTTTGGCTATTGTGTGGGGCGTTGCTATTTTAGACCTTAGTTTTAATCTGTGAAATAGGATGCAACCAAAATGTCATGACTTTCCTGCCTTCTAATAATGGGTACATTTTCTGGTGTCTGAAATATGCAATTTGCTCTGTATTGCTTCTAATGTTTAGTTTTTTAAACAGAATTTTCTTGGAACTTCCCTCTTGATGACACTTTTGAAATTAGTAGAGGCCTGGTGGTCAATGGAATGATGGAGACACTTCAAAGACTTGGTCCCCAAACTCCCTTCATGTCTTGGTGGGCATCTAAGAAATTATTTTCTTTTCTAAATGAGACCACAGATTTCCTTGGCTTTTCAAGTATTAAAAATTAGAATTTATTTTTTTATCATTTTGTGTTTTAGATCTGAAATCTTAACATCATCAGTCTCCAACTTTTGGAATGGTATGAGGAAATTCACAGAGGAGGGGGCAAAGATATCAAATAGACTCTAAAACTACAGAAACCAAGAATGTCTTTGAATAGGGTAATGTTTCATTAGCATGTATCTTTGGCCATCAGTTCATATTTCTTTGAAAATTATATCTGTATGGGCCTTAGGCTTGGAGTTGTGTGTCTTCGTCTTTGCTTTCTATAGCCAAGATTAGGATCAGGTGACAGAAGGAACATTGGATGAGGAAGCCTGAACCATTTTTGTCCCTGGCTTTAGTCCAATACCTACTAGTTATGTGATCTTGGATTACCCTTTCCTCAACTGGAAAATGAAGTAATTTGTTTGGATGACTTCTTCAGTCTTTACCAACTCTGAGAGTCCATGATTCCATCATGTTTTCCTTACCCCAATTAAGATTAGACATATTTCACTTTCTAGTGGGAAAAGTTAATAAGGCAGAAGGAAATATTTCTCAGGAGAGGTGAGTCCAAGACCGAAAAAAAAAAAAATGCGTGTTTGAAATCACATATGTCTGAGCACACTGGTGTCTGTGTACTCTCATTTTCCTATAATAGCGTTCCCGTAAAAAGGTCCTTATTTTGAGCACAGATTTTTTTTTTTTGCTTATTTAGCTTGAAGCCTGAAAGAAAAATTCCCCTTACTTGGTTCAAAAGCTATTTTACATAATCTCAATGATAGAGAACAATACTGTATTGTCTTGAAAGTTCCTGCATGGTAGACAGAAGATTTTTTGCTATTTCTTTTAGCCTCCACAGCAACCTAGAACCAATACTTATTGACAAATAAGAGTGAGGGGTTAATAATTACTGCTGAAACACTAACCAACTATGTGGTGGTCGAATGTTGAGATTCACAGAGTAGACTATTTTGTTTAATTTCTCAAACAATTAACAAATAAATTAGAAATGTAATTTCCAGATTAAGTCTCATCCAAGACCATTTTGTTCTCATTTTAATAGCCAATTCCCAGAGAACAGGCATTCCCCAGAGGCATGAAAATAAAGGGAATAGCATATAATTGCACTGAATGTTAAATTAAAAATCTCTTAGTCCTTCAAGCAATATCATTAATTAACCTCCTGAAAAATTGTTGATGCCTCCTTTCTTCAAAGTGAGAAGGATACAATGAGGAAAAGGTAGGGACCCATGACTGTGGCCGTTTGTGTTGAGGATGATGCCAGTCAAACTGCCATTCAAAGAAAAAGGCAAAAGGAAGTTTTGATATGCAAAACCCATGAAATAATGTTCTCAAGGGCCCTTCTTAAGAAATCTACTGGAGGGCAGACTTCAGCAAACCAAAAGGTAGCCAGAAAAATGACCGGCAAAGTAGCTGCTGCTAAGGAAAGTTTGTGAGGATTAAGTACTGTTCTAGTTGCATTTAAACAGAGTATAAGCAGTCTTCTGCTGTCACCTGATAATGACAATAATTGTATTCATGCTGTTACAACATTACACATATTTGTCATATGAAGTCTATTTTGACATGGAACATGGAAACAATACTGTAGTCAATAATCACAGAGTATGGAAAATTGGTCAGTGCAATACATACAATGTTCTTTATGAATCCTGATCTTGGTGAATATTTGACTGATTTTAATTAATTTTCCTAAAATCCTTTTCTGAAGTGATATTCAGTGATTTTATGACTTTGGCATCACATACAATACTCAGGCTTTTGGATGTAATGATTGTCTCCATTTCCTCCTCAATACTGCCACAAATATTAAAGTTAATATCAGCAAGATGCCAACTTTAAAACAGAGGGGCTAGCTCAAAAGGAGGAAATACACTCTGAAAATATTCAACCAGCCAAATCTCAAGACCATGAAATAAGAGTCATTTTAGAGGTTTACCCAGTCATGAAACACTCCTAATCTGAAAATTCAGGAGAATTCATTAAAAGCATTTCTAATGGTTGGGCCAACTTGAGGGCAGGTTTTATGATTCACAACCTGAAAGATTTTAGATACCATTTATTTTAATCATTTCAGATTACAGACGAAGCCAAAGCAGAATATTCAGGAGATTTTACTTAAATCCCAGAAGAAGCAATTTGCTGTGCTAGATTCATTTCAAAAGTCCCCCCCCCTTTTTTTTTGTCTTCCTCACCAAGGATTATTTCAAATCTTCTCCATTTTCCCCAAGCTCCTGAGCCCACCAACTTCCCCATCACTCTCAAGAGAAGAATGAGCTTAAATAGATTTCTATATCTCAGGGAAACTAAAAACCATAAGACAAAAATTCTCTTGACTTCCAGTCACCAACTCTGAATGTACAGCTACCCTTACTTCCTTCTCTCCCACTAAAAGGAAAAGGAGGCCTTTCTTCTGTCCTAGGCTAATCTCTTTATCTGCTCCATCACCATTTCCTCCTCAAAAACACCATTTATGGTTAACTGTCAACTGATGAACTGATTACCCCCTTTGTTTTGCTGTATCTTCAAGTGCTATCTCTAGGAAAGTTCAACTTCACCAATTATGTTTTATGCATTTTAGCAAAAAAATAAGATTTGAAATATACATGACTAATATGTTAATTCTGGTGGTGGGTACATGGGTATTTATTATTTTAATCTCTGTAGCTTTTACATTGACATTTTTTTCTTTGAGGAAAGAAAAAGATTGTGAGCAGTATTAAGGACTCAGCCAAGATCAGAGACCATAAGTAAAAAATAGCCATCCATCTATCTATGGAAGTCACCTAGAGCTATTGCTTCTTTCTAATTTTCACAATCAGAGTGAAGGAATTTGTGGGTCCTGCTGACTGAGTGGAAGGAAGGAAGGAAGGAGGGTAGGAAGGAGAGTAGGAAGGTAGGAGGAAAGGAAAGAAGGAAGAAAGAAAGAAAGAAAGAAAGGAAGAAAGGAATGAATTGGAGAGTGTTCTACTTACATTTGAGTAGGGACTTCCAAGCCTCATTTTAGCAGCTATGAAGTGATTTACTTATAGATGGCCCAAAAAGCTAGCTGGAAGTGATAATTTGGATTTTAAAAATCCTTTTTAGCAACATATCTAAAAATATTAGCCATTATAAAAACAAAGAATACCAAAGTTCATCCATTTACTGGGATGGCCTCAGAATTGTTCCAAGTTTGGGCCCTCCACATGCCTCTGTCTTCATCTCATTAGTTCAGTTGGTTTAGGCTTGTCAATTCCCAAGCCAATCAGGGTGGGATTACCATTGTGGTAATTTGAGACTATTGTTGTCTCCAGAAAAGAGTATGTCGTTAGGGCTAGCCCATTTCTGTGGGTGTGAACCTATTGTAGGTGGGCCTTTTGATTAGATTACTTGAGTAAGGTGTGACCCAGCATAGGTCTTAATCCTCTTACTGGGGTCCTTTATAAATGGGATGAATATAGAGAGAAATCTCCAAAAGCTGAGAGAGAAGGCCACAAAAGCAGAAAAAAAGTCACAGGAGCCAAGAAGAAAGCAGAGGCTGAAGCAACAAAATGAATAAGAGAAGCAGATACCACCATGGGCTTTCCCACTTGACAGAGGAGTCTAGGGTCACTGGCAGCCAGTCTTTGGGGAGGGAAAGTCACCTGATGCCTTGATTTGGACACTTCCACAGCCTCAGAACTATAAGCTTGCAACCTAATAAATCCCCATTGTAAAAGCCAACCCATTTCTGATATAATGCTTTTGGCAGCTTTTAGCAAACTAAAACAACCATGATTGACTTAAATTCATCAATGGAATAAGTGTTGGGAGTGTACAATAATGTCCATGATAGCACATAAGAAACAACTGAAGGACTTGGGAGGAAATAAAACTCAGGGGAAATGATAATTCTTCAAGTATTATAATGTAAATAACTATTTAGCTATTTAGATATTTTTACCTATCTTTAATACAAGACTATAGTAAGACTCAAAAATATGAATTTTGCCATCTCCCTTCCCAATTCTAAAGCTTTTATGTCCCTTTGTTTTCTTTGTTCTATATCATTCCAGGAAAATAAATGAAAGTTGTAAAAATTTTATTTAATATATTTAGTTGATACTATAGTCAAAGTTATATAAATATACCTTAAGAGGTAGTAGATTCCCTGATGCTGGAGGTATTCAACTATAGGCTAGCAACTACTTGGAGGAAATATAATAGAGGGAATTCAAGCATTTGATGGGTAAGAGAATTGTAGGTAAATATTTTTAGGATTTTTTAAAGTCTCATCCCACCTCTGTCACTTAAGTGCCAGGAGATCTTAAGCAAGACCCTTAATTTTTCACCTATAAATGGGGCTTACAATATCTGCCTTTCCTACTTCACAGGGCAACTCTGCCTACCTTTATATACAGTGGGCCATGGGAGTCTTTATTAAATATTCTTTATTTAGACCCACTAGGGGATTTCTTTTTCATGCCAGGACTCTGATTGATATAGCTTCTTTAAGTATCAGTTTCTCATCTAATGTAACATGGAAGTAATAGACAATTCTACATCATTGGGTTGGAGTGAGGCTTAATTGAGATTATGCTTCTAATATACTTAACACACAGTAGACACTGAATAAATACCAGCTATTATTATTATTTTTGTCATTATTATTACTTGCCAGCAGAGGATAAATTGAAGTGATTTGTGGCCAATTCTGAGAATTAATTTGAAACAGTGATTAACCAATTACAAACCCAAGTCCTGCCCTCCAGTACTTCTCACCACAAATAACTTTTACTTTCCCATATCCTCTTTTCTCCCTCAGAAGTCTTCCATGAATTGGCTCTTTCTATTTCTTTTGTTTTGTATAGACTTTCTTAAGGTGTGACAGTCTGAATTTAGTGAATACCAAAAAGAGAAAGATTATGTTTTTGAATTAATCCATTCCTGTGGGTGTGAGACCTTTTTGATTAGACTACATCAGTGAGACATGACTCAGGTTGAGTCTCCACCCTCTTGCTGGGTCTTATGTAATTGGAGACACACACACACACACACACACACACACACACACACACACACACAGCACAGGAAAAGGGAGCTCTGCCATTATTGATCCTGCCATGTGAGAGAGGACGAAACGATCGCTAGCATCCAAAGCATAAGAACGAAGTCCCCAAGAGGCTGGGCCTATGGAGCAGTTCAAGGCTGAAAAGACAAACCCCATGCCTAGATGCCCACAGCTGAACTCCGGGAGACAGTAGATTCTGGTGGGGAAGGCAGGGACGTTGGCAGAGATTGGTGGCCATCTTGCCAAGGGGCAGGACCCCAGGATCACCAGCAGCTGACTTTGGTGTGAAAGCATCTCTGCTGATGTCTTGATTTGGACATTTCATGGCCTTGGAACTGTAAGCTTTTACCTTAAATAATAATCCCCATTATAAAAGCCAAACCTTTTTTAGTACTTTGCATTGGTAACACTGTGCCAAATTAAGGCTTCCATCAGTTGAGACTATTTTTATCAATCCTCAAAGCATGTTACAATTTCATTAATAAGAAATTTTGTTTCTAACAGATTCAGGGATTTGAGGTATAGCCTACAGCTGCAATGATTTGAAGTTCTAGGAAGATGAATGGAAATACTGAAAACTGACCCTGAAACTATAGCATCCGGTAGCCTCAAATAAGTTATTTTCATCTTCAACACTACACTTCAGTGAGTGAATAACACAAATGGGGAATGATTGAGAATATGGATAATACTCAACAGAGGAGAAATTAATGGGATTAAGCATTAAATGTCTTTTATTCTCCCACTCTGGATTTAATACATGCTTTTAAAAAATAGTTTAAAAAGTAGCTCTTGAAGAAATAGAATGTGCTTTTAGTTTTCAAACTACCATAAAATTTAAAAAGTAGAGTAGGGTAGCCTTGCTTCAAAATGCGTTTTAGAAATACTAATATCAAACTGATTCCAAGTGAACTAATCAATCACCACTGTGACTGGCATTTTGTTTCCATTCAAAAATATTGTGATTTGCAACTAAATTTAAATACTGTCTATGCTGGAGCTTCTGAGAAGTCTTCTCCAACAATTTCACTGAAATAAAAACTCATACCACTAATTTGACTCCTAACAATATAATCACGAACTCCTTCATGACAAACTTTGGACCATTATAATGTTACCAAAATTTTCACGTAAGCTTAGATCCATCCATCCATTCAATAATTCATTCATCCCAAAAATATTTATTGAGGAAAGGCCAATGGATATTTATTGAGCACTCCTATGTGTCAGGTGCCTTCAGATTCCTTGGCTCCTCTCAACAGCCCCATGAAGTACATGTTATTATCTACATTTTATATATGAGGAAATATTGAATTTCAGTAACATGGGCCAAGGCCATTGAGCTAGTGAATGGTAGCACTGATATCTGAGCCCCAGTTTTTCTCTCTATCACATCACTCATGGTGAGGCAGAGTGAGGCAGAGTGACTCCTAAACCTGTGAAATTCTACCACATCAAAGATAAGTAACTTCCTGCTCTCAAGAGCTCTGTGTTCCCTTCAAGACAAGAACCATGGTCAATATTTGTGGCAATAAAATGCCTATAGGTTTGTAAAATATAGTCGTAATGTGCCTTTGCCCCACAGCATCCTCATAACAGCTACCTGCACTCACCCAGTGCTGTCTCATATACTCCATACTCAAATAAAAGGATCATTGGCTGTTCCCTCCTTGTGGTCTCCATCTTGTGATTCTTTATTTCAACAATTTATCTTGGGTCCATTTATAGTATCACCAACAAACATAAATTAGCACTTTTTTCCCCCACAAAGTGGAAATATACCACATGGTTCCCCATGACATCTGTTGCAGATGATTTCAATGCTTCCCTTGTGATCCCTCCACCTATCCTGGGGACATTCCCTATACAGGCTACCGGGTTCCTCAATCTTGCTGCCTGAGAGCATTCTCTAGTTGAGGAACTTCCTCAGTCCACATATAGAACAGGATGAAAGTGCCAGGGTGTTTAAAAAACCTAGAGACAGTTTTTGGCCAATGAAGTGTAGAAATTGATGGATAAATATCCTGGTCTCCTCATTCTTCAATGGGACAATTTTGAGACATGTTCCACACTGTATTTGAAAGGATCCCCAGGGGGATTGAAACCCAGCTGCTAACAGTAGTAACGTGCTCATTAATATGCCCTTTATTGGCTTTCTCTCCTTCCAGGTATAATGCTAGTTCAGATCCCTAGAAAGCAGACTCTGAGAAGATTATTGGGAAAGGATTTATTGGGAAGTGCTCTCAGGATTAATCCCTGTAAAAGGAAGGAAAGGAAGCAGGATTGGGCTGAGAGAGAATTTAAACAGTGATGTAGTTATATAAAAAACAGTTGACCTGATAGTGGGATATTAAGCTAGGATGGCTCTTTCAAGTTGTCTCAGTTGGGGATAAGGGGCCAGACCATAATAACACAGTGCCTCAATATCACAATCTATTGTCTCTGAGCTGGTGCCTCCAAATGGTCTTCCATCATTTTATTGGACTGGCAGTTTCTAGGTGGTATGGTATATGATAGTACAGGTAGATCTAGTGGTTATGTATTCACTGCTACACCTCCTTTATTGTAAAGTGGGTCCCTTGGTCTGATGTAATGTTGTGTAGATCAAACACTCTGTATGCTCTTGTTAGTGATGCTGGTTGAGGTCTTGTAGGAAGGAAAGGTAAACTGACACCAGAAATATGTGTTGTTTCTAGTTAAAATGAATTCCTGCCCTTTCCAATGTGGAAGGGGGTAAAAGTAGTCAACCTGTCACAATGTGGCTAGTTGGTGCTGTATTGAGAATTCAGCGTTGGTTTCTGTTTCTGGCAGGATGATAATCTGGCAGCAGCAGTAGCTAGATTAGTATTGGTAAGTGGGAGGCTATGCTATCAGTCCCTTTCATAGCTTCCATCCTTAGCATCATGACCACTCCATTTATGTACTCATTGTGCCTGCATTGGAATGCCCAGTGACAGAAGGGAGGTGATGTTATCTGACTGCATCCCTCTATTTACTTGGTTGTTCAGTGCCTCTTCTGTTCAGTGCCTGCTTCCTGTAGGTATGAACCCTTGTAAATAGAACCTTTGGATGAAGTTACTTCAACTAAGATGTGGCTTAGCTCAATCAGGATGTATCTTAATCCTACTACTGAAGACCTTCTAGGGAAGGTCACACAGAAGGCCAGAGGGAGCAGCCAGAAGCTCAATATAAATGGAATTTGGAAGAGAATGGAGAAGCCAGGAGAGACCACTATGTGCATTGCCATGTGACAGAAAAGCCAAGGACCAAGGATCACCAGCAGACAGCCCCAGAACACCACAGTCTTCTGGGAGAAAGCTTCACCTTGGTGACATCTTGACTTTGGATTTCTCCTAGCCTCAAAACCATGATCCAATAAATTCCTGTTGTTTAAGCCAACCCATTGCATGGTATTTGCTTTAGCAATGAAGAGGTGTTTACAACCGATATAGAGATTCATACTTTGTGTTCATTTCCATACATCCATACACATGCCTCTAACACAAATCTCAATGTTTCTGCTCTTAAAATCTTTCTCCTTCTGGGGCTCTGACCAACCAATTAAGCCATTCACCACTGCCCATCTAATCTTGGGCCACTTTTCTTTCTATACAAAGTCATTGATCAGGTGCATCATCCAAAGCTCTGTCCATTGGGATGCTGAGAGATTTCCCCCTCACTCCTGTCTTTCAAGACCACCCAGGAGTGGAGCTGTAGTACAGCTGCTGAAATTTTTGGTGTATTGCATTGAGACATCTCTGAAGCAACTTTTGCTTTCTTTCTCCATCAGTTGTTCATAAGTGATACTCTTCCTCCCCCCAGTGTAGCCATAGGTGTGAGCTGAGGGAGAGGAGTGGGTACAATATTGCTAGATGATATGGATTCTAGAGGTTTAAATTGTGATCTAGTAAGCCTTGCCACAAACTCCACACAGTATCTTTTTCTACCACAGATACATTTAATACCAGAATGTCTGCTGGGTAATATGGCCAAGTGGCAGGGCCATTTGCATTGCAGCCTGGATCTGCTGCTGACATATTCATGCTCAGCTGGCATCCTTTCATGTCACGGAACTTATTGGCTAGAACAGCATTCCAGACATGGAATATTCTTCCTCCAGAAGGTTTAGAGGCCTACCAAGCTTTGTACCTGAGAACTTGTTAATCTGCTCTAGCAAAGATACAACACCTGGCCTAACAGATGAAATTAGTACAAATATTTAGTTAAGCTTGTAGGAAGCTATATTCAGGATTCATCTTGCTTTTGTATAGGCCAGACTGGTGAATTAAATGGAGGTATGACAGCAACCATCACCCCTGCATCTGTTAAGTCTTTAAGAATGGTACAAATCTATGAAATTTCTCCCATGATGCAATATTCTTTGGTTTACTATATTGCCTGCTTAGGGGTAGGGGACAGTTTTGGCAGCTTACATTTGGGCTTCCATGCTGGATAGCCCTTATCCCACAGTCCAAGGAATTGATATGGAGATTTTGCCAGCTTCCCAGTATGTCCATTTCAATTTTAAATTTTAAAATGACCGCACGGAAGGTCTATGAACCTAATGGACTCACTGTGAACCAGATATGGGCCATGATGATTTTTATATTCCTGTATTTCAGTACTCATTCAGTCTCTATAGCCAACATTCCTCAAAATATGTGGGTGTTCATATTTCTTCAGTGTGAAATTTCTTTAGTACATGGTTGTAGGTCTGTATGGAGTAGAACTGAGAGAATCATCTCCATATGCACATCTCATGATGCTGTAGAGTCTTTGCTCCTGGGAACCCAGAGGCCCTGGGGCTTTCGTGCTCTAAAACTTTGTTTGATTCTGTATCTTTACTCTAATGTATTTAATTAAGAGAGAAAAGACACATGTTCAAATATTCTAGACTAACTTCCTGCACATTAGCTGTTCCTTGATAAAACAGAACTCTTGACTACTTTCAGTGAAGATAATGTCTAAAGGGGAATTTTGAGTACAGAGAGAACTGTTAATAGTTGCTTGTGTTTAAAATTAATGTCCAGTTTCAAAAGTTTAGGTTTTCAAACTTACATTTTCATCAAGTTCAAACTACAAATCATATTCTAATAGTTATATAAATAATAATAGTCACTTATTTTGGTTGTTTAATTAATGTTGAATTTTAGTCCAACAAACAAAACTCCACTGAAACAATCGGCCTCAGTTATAAACTTGGTTGAATAAAGTTCTTTAAAGATTTTAGAATAAATATCTTAATTTAATATATTTAATTTTTTTCTAGGCATTTCAAATGCTTGACAATACAGCCTTAAAAAGTATTCCTGACCACTGAAAAAAATCTTGTTAATCAAATACATAAAATTTTGAATTTATATTTTGAGTTTTTAAAATATTCTAATATGGTTAAAATCAATAGTAAATTCTTAAACTTTTCAGTTTAAATTCATGGACTAAAATTAGTTATATACTTCAAATTGAAGTCATATTTCCCTGAGAGTCCAGAGTCCTTTATTACATGTTAAAATCTGAGTTTTAACTAAATTTTAAACTGAATTCTAATCCTTCCTGACTTGTAAAATTACTTCCCCAAATAAGGAGAACTCATTTATGTGGCTGAAAATAGTGGTTGAAATAAAGTGGATGGATCCCAGTCATATTAAGGAGGTAAGGTCTACAGCTCTTGGTTAATGATTTAAAGAGGAAAGTTAGGGAAAGAGGATTCAGAGATGACACCCAAGTTTAATTTTTTATGAATGGTAGTACCATTTACTGAGATAGAAATTATCAGAGGTGGAGAGGAGGTGGCAAGAGTAGGAGTATGAATATTAGGAATGGAAGATATCAGCAGTAATCTAAATTACTCTTCTTCTTTTATAGGTGAGGAAAGTGAGAATCAAGTGGCCTTTGTCAATGTTGCATACTAGAGAGTGACACACTCATTTCTCCAAATTAACTTCCTTTTAATCTTTTTGTATTTAAAATGGACAGGATGAAGTGGGATCTGCATGAAGTAGGATGTGCAGAGCCCTGCTGAAATCATTCTCTTTGTCTTGCATGGTGTATTAGTCAGGGTTCTCTAGGGAAACAGAACTGACAGGAGATACCTGTAAATACTATGAGATTTTATACAATTGTCTCTCATGACCATAGGGAGGCACAAGTTCAAATTCTGTAGGC
Source organism: Cabassous unicinctus (assembly GCA_029593785.1). Classification (NCBI taxonomy): domain Eukaryota; kingdom Metazoa; phylum Chordata; class Mammalia; order Cingulata; family Chlamyphoridae; genus Cabassous; species Cabassous unicinctus. Next base: position 8,317 of record JAQZBX010018416.1, on the reverse strand, counting down.
AGGCTGCAAGCCAGGGACTCCAATGAAGGTCCTTGATGAGTTCCCCAGGAGACACTGGCTGTCTGATGTAGAGATGGAAATTCTCTCTCTTTGAATGCTGAAATCACTTCTCCTTTTAAGGCCTTCAACTGATTGGATGAGACATCACTCATTGCTGATGACAATCTCCTCAGCTGATTGTAGATATAATCAGCCATATATGCAATCAACTCACTGATGATTAAAGTTCATGAAATATCCTTGTATTACAACTAGTCTAGTGCTTGCTCGATGAAAAAACTGGGCACCATTACTTGGCCAAGTTGACATATTAGCCTAACCATCATGCACGGGAACACTGAAAAACAAAGCAAATAGAAAAATTGTTAAGATTTTGCTCACAACCTGAGGTGATACAAGATAAGGACTTAAAAAAAAAAACTAGGCTTATAAACCAAGCAGAGACAGAGTATTTACAACAGCCAAGTTGTCACTTTGACTTTGGTAAGCTGCACACCCCATCACCAATTTCATAGGCTAGATATGAAGATGGATGCTAGAAGTAAAAATTTTATGGCTTGCCCCAAAGTTGTAGGAAACAAAGTATCATTTTGGTTGTTAATTTACATTTACTTTAGCATTGCCAAAAACCAACTTCAGATTTTGGCCAAGGTTTTCCTAAAGTTAAACAAACTTTTCACTTTAAACTGGCTGGATAATCTTATTAGTCATGAGCTCAGGTTCCAGTTCTGTTTTGAGGAACTTCAAGAGAACAAAGCAGAAGCCTAAGGACAATTGAGGAAGCCAAAAAGGAGTTAGGAGACTTCCTCAATTTTAATCTTCCTTGGAATTTTAGCTTTTGCTAGAAAAAGTATTTTCCTAGTTATTCTCATTGTGGCAAAAGAGACTTCAAGGGAACTTCAAGGTCCATTGGAGTCAGTAGGGTTTAGAACTGGCCAGAGGTTCTAGGAATTGCATGCCTGCATAGAAAGTAGAACCAACCTACCTACCTTTCATACAATATCTCAAATGGACATAATTTACTCTCCTCATAAGCCACTGGGTGGGCTCCTTTCTAGGAATCAACAGTTCACACATTCAAGAATCTTTCTAAGAAATATTTTGAAAAAATTTTCTCTTTCATTTTTCCTATAAAGGTAGTTGGATGATTAAAAAAAAAAACACAGACATATAAGGATGTTTTAAAACTTTTGCTTTTAATAAGCAAGAAGAAATAACAACTCCAAAGTCTTGAGTCCAGGAGAGATTAATTGTGGCAAAGTGAATTCCATTAACCCTGGTTTATGCCCTCATTGCATTAGAAATTTTCATCTCCTCATTGACTTCAATGAAAGGTTTATTTGCATATGAGAATGTGGTGAAGAACTTTAATTAAAAAAAAAGATCATGTGCTGGATATGTCCAAAATACAGAATTCATTGAAGTTGCTTCTAGGCATGATGTTTCAGTTTCCAAGGCTGCTCAAAGCAGATACCATTAAATGGGTTGGCTTTAAACAATGGGAGTTTATTGGCTTACAAGCTTAGAGTTTTGAGGTGGTGAAAATGCCCAAATCAAGGCATCACCAAGGCCATGCTTTCTTCTTGAAGATTGGCTGCTGGTGATCCTTGGCTCCTCTGTCACATGGCAAGGTACATGGTAGTGTCTGCTGGCCTCTCCCTTCTCTTCTGGGTTTTATTGCTTTCAGCCTCTTGCCTCCATGGCTTTCTCTCTCTCTCTTCATTCCATTTATAAAGGACTCCAGTAATAGGATTAAGTCCCATCCCACAATGAGTTTACACCCACAGGAATGGATCTGATATAAAAACATGTTTTTCTGGGGGTACATACAGCTTTGAACCACCACACTCCACCCTCTGGACCCCCAAAAGACATGTTTTTTCCACACACAAAAATTTTTTATTCCATCACAACATCCCAAAAGCCTTAAGTTTTTCAGTCATAATGTTAAGTACAAAGTCTCACCAAAATCGGTTGTAGGTGTGGTCTGTCCTGGGGCACAATCAGCTGTGGACCTGTGCAACCTAGAGAACAAATTATCTGCTTCCAAAATACAGAGGAGGGACAGGTATAGGATTAACATTCCTATTCCAGAAGGGAGAAATTAAAAGGAAAGCAGAGGTCACAATTCTGAAACCCTGCAGGGCATACTGCCTTAGATTCCAAGGTCTGTGAGTCATCTAGGGAATGATGTTTTGTCCTCTGGGCCTGATGGAAGAGCAACCCCCATTTTCCAGGTGCTTGTGCAGTGGTCATGCTCTTCACAATCCCCAGGGCACAGGATCAGCCCTCTCAGAACACTAGGGTGATGGCCAGACTCTCCACAATCCTCAGGGCATATGCTGCAACCTCTCTGAAGACTGGGTCAAACGTACTTCCTGTACAGTGAGGTAGAAATACCCCTTCTTCAAGTTTTGGGGCAGAATCACTGTGGCAGTTTGATTTTATTGATGAATTCCAAAAAGAAATACTGATTATGTTTGTAAACTGGTCTGTTCCTCTGGGCTAGTGATACCTTTAGATTGTATTGAATTCAGAAGTTTCACTTTTACATGATTAAATTATGACTAGGGCTTTGATTGGGCCATGTCAGTAGGACGTTGAGAAAACGACAAGGCAGAGGAGTTTTGATTCTGGAGCCCAGGAAGTAAGCACACAGAGAAGCAGATACATGAGGAAAGAGAGAAGTCTCCATTAGACATGGCAGAGGCCCTGGGAAGAGAGATGAGCCGTTTGCCTGGCAGTTTACAGTTGGCCTTGTGGAGAGAGCAGAGCAGCTGAGCCCAGAGAGAAATGAGCCCTGAGAGAGAGACAAAACTTTTCCCAGTCTGTGGCTGAGATTAGAAGAAACTGGGACCACAGAGCCTTGGGAGGAGGAGGAAGACTGAACCCTTGTAGACATCACCCACCATCTTACGTCAACATGTGACAACAGACTCTGGGTGAGAAAATACCTCTTGTGGTACCTTGAGTTGGACTCTTTAGGGCCTTGTGACTGTAAGCTTCTACCCCAAATAAACATCCTTTATAAAAGCAACAGAGTTCTGGTACTTTGCATCAGCACCCCATTGGCTGACAAAAATACACTCACCCTTTCCACATACATGGGTGGGTCCACTCTCGACCCAAGAAGATATCTTTGGTCCAGACTTATACAGATCTCACAAAGAAAAAAAATCTTGTCAGTTCTGCATGTAGTACACAGGGGTCCAAAAACCATCAAACAAAAGAACTTTTCACAAATACTTTTTGGATAGCTGCATTTACAATCCTGATTTGCACCAAAATGGCGGACTGGTTCCATGTACAGTTAAACCCTCACATGGAGCACTATTCTCTGGGGACTCACTTTGCAGAAGCTCAGAATTTTCCAAATGATCAATTTCTGGTTTCTTTGCACCCAGGAGTTCAGTTCTCAGCTTATCCTTTTCATCTTACATTTTACTATTAGCTGCAATGAAAAACCAAGCTGCATTTTCCACATGTAGCTTAGAAATCTCCTCAGCCGAATATCCAATGTCATTGTGTTCAAATTCTGACTTCCATCCAACATCAAACTCAATTTTGCCAAGTTTTCCGCCACTTTAAAACAAGGATCATTTTTCTTTCTAGCTTCCAACATATTCATCATTTTCTTCTAAATCCTTAACAGAAGGACCTTTAGCATCCATATTTCTACTAACAATATCTTCAAAGCAATCTAGGCCTTTTCTATCAAGAACTGTACAATTCTTCCAGCCTCTACCCATTACTCAATTCCAAAAGCTGTTTCCACATTTTTGGTATTTGCAATAGCAGCACCCCACTCTCCTGGTATGGAAATCTGTTTTAGTTTCCCAGTCTGCTCCAGCAAATAACATGACATGGTTTGGCTTGAAAAATGGGAATTTATTCACTTACAGTTTTGAGACCAAGAAAATATCCAAATCTAGGCATCATCAAAGCATTTCTTTCTTCCCAAAGACCAGCTGTTGGCCATCCTTAGCTCTTCTGCCACATGACAAGGCAATCACCATCTGCTGGTCTCTCCCTTCATTTCCAGGTTTTGTTGATTGCAACTTCTTTCTTCCATGGCTCTCTCTCTCTCTTTCTCTGTGTATTCATTCCATTATAAAGGACTCCAGTAATAAAGTTAAATCCACCTGAATAAGGTGGGTCACACCTTAACTGAAGTAGCCTTATGGAAAGATTCTACTTACAAATGGGTTCACACCCACAGGAATGGATTAGATTTAAGAACATGTTTTTCTGGGGGTACATACAGCTTCAAACCACCACATGTGGAGTCCGCAAGTTGCAAATAACAATAAAACACACTACAATTTCCAAAACCTAGATGTCAGGTAAAAGCAAAAATATCCTGTCTTTGTAGACACCATGCTTTCATTTTGGATGTCAGGGATAGTGACCATTATTGGCTGATAGGGAGATGACCACTGGATATAGAATGTCTCCTTTATTGAAATCAAGATATAACATGTCTTTCTTTGCTTGTCCTTGCTTTATTTTTCCAGGAATTGGGATGCAGAAAGCGCAAAACATGCAAATTAAACAAAGAAAAAGACACAAAGCTGGGGTTGATGATTCAGACAAAGAAGCTGTGTGAACTAACCTGCCAATTGTTATAAAGTACTTTAGAAATGCTAATTTTGATACTGAATAATGGATCTCAGCTCCTTTGAACTCCCAGCAATTATTTCACATCTAATTTGAGATAATACATAAAAGAAAATCAAGCACACATTTCTTTAGCTTGGCACCTGGCAACTGATAATGAACTGGCATATTTTTTCTTGCTCAGAACGTTAAGTTCATATCTGCCTCAGGTGCAGCTGACTTTGGGCTTGCAACCACATTTCTTTCATTCTTGTCTTTGGAAGCTATATATTGAGTAACATGCTGGTTTTAGGCTCCATCCGCCTGAGTCATTGCTGGAGTTTACTGCATTAAACTTTGGTAAGTTTTATGTTTCCACATTACACCATTCACCACTGGATGCCAGTAGAGGGCTATGGCTTAAACTCACAGGATTGCAAGAGACCATTTCTATAAGGCCAGCAGTATAACATTAGAAATGGAAGAATAATATCAACTTCCTAGAATTTATAAATCCCAGTCATGACCCCAAGTTACACATAACTGATCCGAAAATGATCTGAAAATTCTTGGTTCCCTAAGAAGTAGATGTTATTTTCATCAGAAAATTTAGAATAATTGGATTCTGAGAATTTAATAAAATTTCAGTTCATCAATGGCAGGGCCACTTTTTTTTTTTTTTTTTTCTTTCCCAGCTGGTTGCAGTCCTAGTTTGGGGAGTAATGGCTTATCCCTGGGATTTGACCACCTATCTGTTGCTTCTTTGCAGTGAGGAGGTAGAGAGAAATATAAAGGAGAAAATTGTCTCAGCTTTAGTTACATATAAATCATTGGGAACTTGTTGAAATGCAGATTCTAATTCAGAGTCTGTATTTCTAACATCCTCACCAGAGATGCCAGTGTTTCTGCCTGGAAGATCACACTTTGAGAAGCAAGACCCTGGAGTCCCCAGTTTAGGTGACACCCTTAGGGGTCTTATTCTGATTGGAAAGGAAGCCAGGGAAGGTGTATCCAGCTTTAGTGTCACTTTCTGCACTGTACCTTTATTTCCAGTCTTCTGTTTGAACATGCTATTTCATGAATTAGCCACCAGGGGGAGATGAAGAATCTCCTTGAAATAGCTGCAGATCCCTGTGAGGTTACCACAGAGCTCTCTGGTTCCTGGCCTGGCTGCTGGGTTGGTGGGAAGGGAGTGAGTGAGGAAGAGTCAGGCCTTGTGACTATAGGATATGTCAGAGATAGAGCTGGAGTCCTTGCCAGGAATCCTGCCTAAGAATAAGCAGAGTCAGGCCAAGAAGGCATTGAGATCAACTCTCTATTGCCAGCCTTTGAGGGAGAAGCTTAGTTCCACTGTCTACTTAATAGGGAGAGAACAAGTTCAGAAAATTTTTTCCTAGGGCTTTTAGCCCTACTAAATTGAAGGAACATAATTAGATATTTATTTATTTGAACTACAAATATGAAATGGAGAGGCTATTATCCTAATGAAAGAAAAATGCTTGAAAATATAATTGATTGTCTAACATAGGAGTGAACACTTTTTTCAATAGTGGAACATATGATGAAAATACACATATGTACACTTCATTAGCTTTTATTAAAAATGATAATAATTTATGTAAGGGACATTCCTCCATTCAACATGTAAAATAATGAGTGAAAGCGTGGCATTTGGAGACTACCTGCAGGGGTTAAAATACCAGAACTGAAATTCATTAGGTGTGTGAGTCTGGGAAGATTTCTTAACCTCATCTGACTTCTGTGGGCGATATTACCGGAGCTCCCTTCTTGATGGGTTTGGTCAATGTGGGGAAAGGGGCCACTAGATAGCAGATTAAAGGGTACAAGGGAACCGAGGTAGAGGAATTTATTCTTTGCATTCTCTGTTCCAGCACTCATTTCTGGTTGTGATTGACCCCTCAATTACTATAATTCCTGTCAGGGAATTTAGCTTTCAGTACGCTGCTCTCCAAATAGTCTTCTTTAACACCATTCCCTCCCTTGGCTCCTTCAGGGCTAGGAGTGGTTGCTAGTGGTTGCCAACATTACTTGTTAATTCCCTTAGACCTGCCCACACCTCTGAAAATACATCCATCATTATATTATCTCTTCAAAGTCCCAGAGTCCCAGCTGAGTATGCCTTCTGTTCCTTAATGGGACCCTAAATGATACAGCATGTAGCAGTTTGGCAGTTTGATTTGGTTATGAATTCCAAAAATAGATATTGGATTATGCTTGTAAACTGGTCTGTTCATCTGGGCATGATTAAGTTATGATTAGAGCATTGACTGGGCCACGTCAGTAGGGTGTTGAGCCCCACCCCTTGGTAGGTGGGGTCTCAAAGATAAAAAGACATGGCAGAGGATAGAGTTGGAGTAGTTTTGATGTTGGAGTTCTGATGCTGAGTGTTAATACTGGAGCCCAGGGGAGTAGGCACACAGACGACCTTGGTCATGGGGAAAGAGAGAAGGCTCCGGGAAAAGAGACGAGACGTTCGCCTGATGGTTCACAGCTGGCCTTGTGGAGAGAGGCAAAGCCTAGAGAGCCTCATAGTCTACAGCTGACCTTGTGGAGGAAACAGAGGAGCTGAGCCTGGAGAGAAATGCAGCCCCAGGAAGAGAGGAACCCAAGAAGCCTGAACTCTGGCAAATGTCAGCAGCTGTCTTGCTCCAACACATGGCAACAGACTTTGGTGAAGGAAAAAAATTGTGCTTTACGGCCTGGTAACTGTAAGCTTCTACCTCAAATAAATACCCTTTATAAAAACCAACCGATTTCTGGAATTTTGAATCAGCACCCCTTTGCCTGACTAATACACAACATATAATAATTTAATAAATATTAGTCATCTTAAAATAATGGTGATAATGAGTCTGTATTGATTTTGATTTTTCCAGAAATATATGCTTGTACCTTAATGTCATGATATAACTTTATTGGAATTTAACATGAATAGCTCAATATTATATAATAATATTACATTTTAATGACAATTATCAATTGATTTAAATCTGCCAGTATGTTCAGATGCACACTGTAGTTACACACATGTGGTTAGATACTACTGTCTCCTAGTCATTTATTCTAGATAATGTAGTAAAAAATATTTTCCTAAACATTCCAAACAAATTACATGCTGTGCACAACGTTCTTCATTTTCCTCAAACGTTGCTTACTGAATACCTGGGACACCACATGGGAGACAAAGAAGTAAAAAAGTCTGACTCTCTGTTCTCTAAAAACTTTATCATCCAGTTAGGGAAATAGGACAGTCATGTGAAAAGTTCTTTCTTATAATTTCTTAAAATATATTAAAAGGCACACGTTCATTCATTTATTTATTAAAAAAATATTTATTGAACTATTGTATGCCAGACCCTAATAGATGCCCAGGAAACAATGGTGAGCAAAACTGGACAGAGTTCTTGACCTCATGGAATTTACAGCCTAAGTGTAGAGACAGACATTAACTATATGATCACACTAATAAATGTATTATTAATGACTGGGGTAAGTGTTCTCAAGGAAAATAAAACAGAAACACGAGAGCATGTAGTAAAGAAATCTGACCCAGGGTGGAGAGGCCTGGAAAGCTCTTCTGGAGAAATGACCCTTAAACTGTGAACTGAAGGATGGATTATTGTTTTTTTTTAAAGATTTATTTATTTATTTATTTATCCCCCCCTTGCTGCTTGTGTGTTTTTTTTTTTTTTTTTTTTTT
>JAQZBX010018415.1:0-34655 GCA_029593785.1 Cabassous unicinctus | reverse complement strand
AAAAAAAAAAAAAAAAAACCAGAAAGTGTAATTTTTAAAACATTTTATTTTGAAATAATTAGCATCTTACATAGCTAAGGTACATTTATCGAAGTTAAAAAATTAACATTGGCACAATAATGTTAACTAAAGTACAGACTTCGTTTGCATTTCCCTAATTTCTCTACTCACATCCTTTTTCTGTTCCAGGATCCAATCCATGATGGCACATTGCATTCAGTAGTCGTCTCTCTCCAAGATCTGAATTAGGACAGTGTTAGTCTTTCCTTGACACTTTTGAAGAGTTGTGGTCAGGTATTTTGTAGAATGTGCCTCAATTTGGGTTTGTCTGGTGTTTTCTAATGGTTTTTGTCACGTTGTATCAGAGGGAACATGATCTCTATGACATTATGGTGAAGTTAACCTTGGATAACTTGGTTAAGGTGGTGTCTGCAAGCTATCTCTACCATAAAGTTACTAAAGAAAATGTAATTTTTAAAAGATGCAATTTACAGCAGTCAAGCAATATAAATAACCTTTGAATAAACCTAAAAATAGTGTCCAAGATCTTTATGGAGAAAGTTATAAACTCTTATTGAAAGACGTTAAATGTGATCCAATTAAATGGAGAGACACCCCATATTCAAGGTTTGGAAGAATTAATATTGCAACGATGTTAATTCTCTCTTAATGTGTTATTTAATTATTATTAAGTACCTGAGTGAATCTTGTTATTATAATTCTGAACCAATTTTTAAAAGAACTGAGGTCCAAAAATTGCAAATATACATCTGGAGAAGAACAAAGGGGTAGTTTCCCTGCCTTGTAGTATGACTTAAGTTAAAACTATAGTAATGAAGCCAGAGTATGGTGTAAGGGTATACAAATTGGCCAATGGAAAGAATTGAGAATTCAGAAACCGATCCATCTATATATGTAACTCAGTTTATGACAAAACTGATAGTTTAGGTCAGTGAGGGAAAGGATGATATTTGGTGCTAGAGTAATAGGTTGTCTATGTGAATGAGGAAGAAAAAATTGGATCCCTACCTCACACCATTCACAAAATGTGAAGAGGTTAAATTACAAATTAATATTATGAATTATAAAATTATAAGAAGAGAGTAGCTTTATGACCTCAGAATAGAAGGAAGTTTTAGACTACATGAAGAAATACAACATGCAAAGTAACAGACTAATAAATTCAAGTACAATGCAATTAAGAAATTAGTTTATCAGTCAACTAAGTTAGTTTCTATAAAGAAAGTGGAGAGAATTCTAGTATGAGCTTAGCAGTGTAAATCCTTGTTTATCCTTATTCTCTTGGGAAATCATCCAAAAGCAAAAAGAGAATATAAAAAACAAAAAAACCTACAAACTCCATTTTTCACTGAAACCAGAGTCAGTAGTAATCTATAATTTTAAAATATGTCTAAGGGCTGTCAGATTAGGTGATACTGAGTGGAAGCTGTGTAGAAGGAAGGAGGAAGAAGTATGGAGAGAGATGTTAGTGACAAGAAAGCCCACAGGCAGCAGGATTTTAGAATCAGGCAGAATCCACTCCCTGAAGATTAAGGGTACATTGTCAGGTGCAAATGCTTTCTCTTGGACCAGTGAAAGGGGAAATTAGAGTAAACTAGGTAGAGAGCAGGAGCTCTTCTGACCTGGTTTAATTCAGAGACACGTAGGAAGTAGGGCTACAGAAACAAGCCATATTTTCAGAAGCAGTTAGTCTTAGTTATCTATTGCTTGTAACAATCCACTACAAAACTTAGTGGCTGAAAACAACAATCATTTTATTTGCTCATGATCCTGAGATCAGCAGTTTGGACTAGCCTCAGGTTCTAGTGTGCTAGTCTGCTGCTCTCACTTGAGGTCACTCTTGATGGAAGCTCAGCTGAGGCTGAATGGTCCAAAATGGCATCACTCATGTCTGCTGGTTGGGCTGGTTGTCAGCTGGACAACCTCTTTCTCCACAAGGTCTCTAATCTTCAATGGCCTATCCCAGGCTTCTTCACTTAGTGGTTTCAGGATTCCAAGAGGATGAGAGTAGAAGTTGTGAGCCCTTTTGAAGCCTAGGGCTTTTTTGAAGCCTAGGCTCACTTTGCTTCATTCTGTTGGTCAAAGCAAGTTACAACTCAAGCTCAGATTTACAGGTGTGGAGAAACAGGCTCCAGCTCTTGAGAGGAGGACCATCAAAGTCACATTGCAAATGGGCATGCATATAGGAACCTGAGGAATATGTGACCATTTTTTTGGCAACGCATTGCACCTCTGAAGGAACAGAGAAAAGAGAGCTTTGCATTAAAAAAAGAATCAGCCTGAAAGAGTACCTTGGCTCCTCTCCTTCCAATGGAATCCCATGCACACAGCTAGTCCAGAAAAACTTAACTGTTTTAGCAATGAGTAATAAACAAGGAACTAACATAACATTGCTACCAATATACTATAAGAAGTACAGCAAAATTATAAGTAGATGAACCACACGCAGCAGGAAAATATTGCCAAAGAGCAGATGTTACAAGCAAATATTTTGCCACTATTTTTTTCCCAAAAAATTAACTTAATGCAGATATTATCTCTGTGAAGCTTAAGAGAAAAGCAGGAACCCAGGGAAGTAGTAGTAAAATGACAATAGATGATACAGAAGCTGGCAGAACTCAGAAAAGTTGAAGAAAAACACAAAACTATCAGAGAAATGGGAAAAAATGGAATAAGTGCAAGAGAAAAGAGATGATACAGAAAAAATTGTGAGGTCATAGATACTCAAAATGAGAAAAGAGAACACAGTCAAATATGTATTTAAAAATGATTTATTTTAAAAATACTGTTTACAATATGCCAGAAATTGCATCATTTATTCACTTTTATGATCCTTCCAAACTATACACCATAAATCATAAATTGATACATAAATTTAAAAATTATTTTAATCATATCTGCTAACAACTCAATTAGTCCTTCATTTGTAGAAGCAATGCATTGGAAACCACCTGACCTGCAAAAGGAAGTTGCCCAGTTTTTAGCACCATTAACTTTCTCACTTTAGGGAAGTTTATCAAAAAATCTTAGCCAATGTTTATCAAATGAGTGTTATACTTATTACTCTTTTATTGAGAAGTACCCTGTTTAACCCAATATACTTAGAAAGGGTTGTTAGAAATATTTTTAATTCTAATACATCTTTACCAATATAATATTTTTGGAGAAATTTGTTCTTCTTAACATATCTCATAAACATATTTTTACCAGAACCTTGCAGCTGTAAATGTAGCTCACTCAATTTAGGAAAAATAGTTGCCATTTAATATAATTGATAAAGGTAGTCTCCATTTGTAAACTTATCATCCAAATCATACTTCCTTCTCTCAATAAAAGTCCAGCTTAATTTTTCTACTCAAATAAATATGTTAATATATAACTCCATGACAACTATCACATGCTGCATTCTAATTCTAAGTTAGAAAAATAGATAAGGCAAGAGCCTTTCCATGTGTGTTGCTTGGATACAATAAAGTGCTGCTGCCTTCAGTGTTTCTTTGCTCACTAGAGATTCCCATGGGAGTGATACTTCACAGTAATTGGGTATGGAAAAGGGAAGGTCCTTAAGTGAAAATGCCCTTACTTCTGCTTCATTCTACAATACATCTGAATTTAGAATATACTAACATGTGTCCAAATACCCCATTTCTTAATAAAAGATGTATAAGACAGGGAAAGACCAAAATCTTACTGTAATACTTTGATTGAAGGAAGATTCACAACCACTAGTATTTTAAATTTTTCTTTTGTTTGAAATCTTGGAGAGTTTTACATCCCAGGGAAATGCACTAGACAGGATTGATGAGTGGTATGCATTTCTTTTGTAAAGTGGGGAAAGGGTGGTTGTGAAAGGAAGACAGGGGAAGAGGGAAAGAAGCCAGTTTCATATCTTAGCTGCAGGTGCGTTCCAACGAAGATCAGTATATGGAAGTTGAGAATCTGGAAATTAATTGTCTTAAAACTGTCTGTGCCCACATATCTTGGAAAATCTTCATGTAGCTCTAAATGTACCTCAGTTTGAAGACCACTGATATATGAGACAGTAAGAGTAGATCTATCATATGTATAATTGTTGACCCAACAAGAAACCCAAACTAATGAAATATAACCTATATTTAGACAGTAAACGCTTCTGAAATAAAAGATAACTTGAATCTAAATATTGAAAGGGCATACTGTGTGCCAAGGCTTAGTAAAGCACTGGACTTCAGAGATAAAGCAAGATTCCTTTAGGAAGCCAGATAATAAATAGGTTGAGTTACTATAAGGGAGGAAGTTATGTTTGTCTCTGATTTCACTGAACACTTGAAAATGGAGCATACTTAGAAGATTTTCAAGAAAAGAATGGGTAACTTATGGATTTTTATATCCAGCCAAACTGTCCTTCAAGTGTAAGTCAACAGGCAAATAGTTTTGAACTTCCAAGAATTCAATAATTTTTCCTTTGAGTTTTTCCTGAGGTAACATTAGAGGACAGACTTCTTTTACTTGGTTGTTCAAGGTAAAGTTGTACTTGGAGCTGTCAAAATTGGATCTGGCATGACTTTGGTTTTCCTTTTTTCAGTATGGACACTGTATATGATCTGTTGTGGGCCTAGACAGATAGGCTCTTGGTTCTGATAAACCACCTGCAAGAGAACAGACCTCTCTCTCAGACCTTTGAGGTTATCTGAGAAGTAGGAAAGAATCATGACTTCACAATCTCATCATCAATGGAAAGGATCTAAAACAAGAAGCTTGAAAGGATCAACCACGTAAATACAATTTTTGCATACGGGGTCAACTTCTTCAACATATGAGTGAAGCAATAAATTTCCATGATACCACTCTCCAAATGGTAGTTTATGATGAAGCAGATAGAATCTTAGTTAGGGGCTTTCCTGATGTCATGAATGCTATATTGAAAATCTTCCTGATAAATATCAACTTTGCTATTTTCTAGATAACAGAAATCAAATTGGTAAAGGACCTTGCATGCCTGAGTTTGACAAACCCGGAGTATGTTTGCGTTTGTGAGAAAGTTAAAACTGGCACCCCTGTCTCTTTGAAACAAAATTGCAGAATTAGTGAGCTGCAGCAAAAAAAGAAAAAACCGTCCTATATTCCTTTTTGAGATGCCATCTGAAGAAGAGGATTGTATTTTGTTCTAGTTGTAAAAGGATTTATTATTGAAACTGAGTGTTCTGCGCCCTGGTATTTGTATCCTTGACATCTATGGTTGACAGCAGCAGACAAAACAAAAAAATGGAAGTCTGTATGAGTTCATCTGTAAGAGAGCTGCAGTTCACCAGGGAGCTAGAACTGAAAACATATGCCAACAAAAGAGACATGTGCAAGAATGAACACACTGCATATACACAGTAGCTTTATTCATAATAGCCCCAAACTGGGAACAGCCCAGTTGTCCATCAGTAAGAGAATGGATAAACTGACTGTGGGATATTTATAAAATGGAATACTACTGAGCAATAAAAAGGAACAAACTATGGATACCTACAAAAAATGGATGAATCTCACTATACCAACTGAAAAAAGTCTTACACAAAAGAGTACATTCAGTATTATTCCATTTTTGTGGAATTATAAAGCAAAAACTTATCTGTGAGGGAAAATAATCAGAATAGTGGTTGTTTCTGGGGGGTGGGGCATGATTTTGGGGGGCAGCGTCATGATGGAACTTTCTTGGAGGTGATGCTAATGGTTTACATTACATGGGTATATATGCATTTGCTCATGGAATAGCATACTTAAGATTTGTACGTTTCATTGTATGTAAATTTTACCTCAAAAGAAAGAAAAAACACCATGAAATAATACAAGGAGATACTAATTTACGTCCACCAGATTGGCCGATGTGTTGGCAAGGAAGTGCAGCATCCTGAACTCTCTTACCATGCTGGCGGTAGTGTAAAATAGGAAGCAAATGGCTGCGTAAGCATATAAAACAATTTGTCATTATCTAATAAGATGCGCACTTACCAACCCAGCAAGTCCTCTCTGAGACACAGAAACTCTTGCAAATGAACACTGAGAATGTATGTAGGAATGCTCCAGAAAACTGGAAATAATTCATATCCATTAAGAAAGGAAAGGATAAATTGTGCTGTATTCGAACAATGGATTATAATCCTACACATATCATCATGGAAGAATCTCATGAGTGTGATGTTGAGTGATAAAACCAAGTGATATAAGAATACTCCCAGTATGATTCCAACCGATATAATTCTATCCAAAATCTTGCAAAATTAAGCAATATATTTATTAGGAATTCATATGGTAACATTACAAAGGAAAGAAAAGAAAGAATTCAGGAAAGGGAGTGAGGCTGCCTGGGAAGGAGGATGGGAATTGGAAGGGCCACAAAGGGGACTTCAGAGTTACCAGTATTGGTCCTTAAACTGGCTAGTGGGAAACAGGTGCTCATTTTATTAATTTTCCTTATAACTTGCACATACGTTAAAAATACAGTTTGGTATGTATTCAATATTTAATAACAATTTCTTAAACAAAATGTTCATTTTAAAATTAAATCTTTAAGGTACTTCATTAGGAGCAATATGATATGCAAGATGTAAGATGTAGGCTTTATGGCATCACTAATTCACTCAGTCATTCAAATGTTTATGAGCCTGTCCACAGTCAGATGTGGTGTCAGCATTGGGGAAGCCCTTATCTGGAAACTACAGTTAGAAAAACTACTGGAATCTAAAATGATTACAATTTTTAAGTAGATACAATATAAATCTGTGGTGTTTTTAAGAATTTGTGCCAGTATTGCTTTGAGAAGGGAAGGGAAATTATGGATTTTCACTTATGTGAAAGGGAAATGAAACCATCATGAAAGACAGAAGTAATTTTTGGGCCCCTTGAATCTTCTTCCCTAGAATTCTTTTAAAATATGATGGGCCAGACAACTGGAATGGCCCCAGACTTGACCTCCGTCCCCTAATGCCGGTCCAGCTGACAGCAGAAGGCACACTTTCGTGAATTGAAATGTCACTTAAACTGATCAGAGAATTTGCCTTACAACCAGGTCATGGAGAATGTCTCCCACAACTTATTTTCTTGAAACTTAACATTTACCAAAATTCTCAGAATGCTATGACTACCACCACAATCTTACTGTTTTTCTGCTGGATCATAAACATTTTCAAGGTGTTTATGAATTTTTCATCTCAATGTTTCCTGCAAAATCTGTGAATAGTTTTTATTAAATCACCTTGCCAGAAAATAAAGCTTGCAGCTCCAATGTGGTCCTAGATTTGTAGTTTAAGATTAAAAGGGCTTACCCCAACCCTGTACTCTTTATAAGTATTCAAACATTCCTTTGGATGCCAAATAATAAATTCATAATGCTAGATAGCCAGCAAGATGATGGTCTGGTTGCTTAGATGAAGTAGTTGAATATACACAATTGCACTTCCAAAGCCTTATTGCTTCATTTATCACAGGAAGTGCCAGAGTTTTGCAATATTTTGTAAGAAAAGCTGTTCTACTTGCATGAATTCTCATAGGAACGACCAAAAATATTAACCAATGTAATCCTAAGGATTGAAGTTAGAGTTCTAAATGACATTTAATAGTATGATTTATATTCTGTCTTAAACTTTATAGGGTACAAGACAAGATCCTCTCCTTTCCTATTGCTTTTTATATTTTAAAGATTCTGAATGATGATAAAAATCTAAGCTTAAGAACTGTCAGATGATTTATGATATTTCATTTATTTTTCAAAGGACTGGGGTGTCATCAGTAAGCCTATTAAAATTGTAGGTTTAAAGTTCCTAGATTTAAAAAAAGACCAGCTGCAAAAACAAGTGTGTGAGCTTTGTAATTTAATTCTATGTGATTTTTTTTTTTTTTAACACTTCAAAGTACCAAAGGAGGCATTTTTTCTTAGGTCATAAATAGTTGTTTGTGTCATTGTGATCTCAAACTTTTAAGTATGTTCCAAGATCTCTGTTTATCTATGTTTTTATATGTTAGTCCTTTTTTATTGTGTTCATTACAACCTCAAGACATTACTCTCTTTGTCAACCTAAGTCTCCCTTTCCTCATGGTCTAATACCAATGAAGGTGGGATGTGGAGAAACTGGAAGATTACTTTTTAAAAATGGAAATTCTGCAGTCGGGGATGGGTAACCTAATGACTCTCTGAGAATGTGATGAAAGCACTTTAAAACTGTCTCTTTTTAATTAAACTTTTCAATTTGAGGTCATTGTAGATTCACATTTAGTTGTAAGAAATAATCCGCATCCTGTGTCCCCTCCTCTACCCAGCTACTCCCAATGGTGACATCTTGCAGAACTCTGGTCCAACCAAGATACTGCCCTTGCCGTAACCCACCTGTCTGATTCAGATGGCCCCAGGTGTGGTTGCACGTGTGTGTATGTATGCATATTTAATTCCATGCAGTTACATCACGTGTCACCTCTTGTAGCCACCACCACAGTCAAGCACAGAAGAGTCCCGTTCCAAGCATCCCTCATGTTGCTCTTTTGTGACCACATCCACCACCTTCCCACCTGCCCCCACCCCAACTCGTCCCTCACCCCTAGCGAACACCCATCTGTCCTCTTTCTATCATTTTGCCATTTCAATAATGGAAGCTTACAGTATATGACCTTTTGGGGTTGGCTTTTTTCATTTCATAATTCCCTTGAGATTCATCCAAGTTGTTCCTTTTTATTCCTGAGTAAAATTCCATCAAGCTCTATTTTGGTTTTTAGTTTTGACACACACAGGTGCACACACACGTATATGTAATGTTGAGATGACATAAAACAACAGTTTAAAAGGTGTTTAGACATTGCTGAAATGAACTTATTAATTAAAAATACATTTTTAATGTCTTTTTAGCCATTTAGATTTGATTAGTCTGTGTCTTCACATACTAAGACCAGATGAATTGCCTGAAAATATATTTCCAGTAGGAAAATATAAAGTCATTTATTCCCTAACAATAATTCATTCTAATAAAATCTGGCAAGGTTAGAGAAGATACCAGTAGCAGACAAATGCAAGACAGGTCCTTGTTCTGATTCCAGCAGATTTGCTAGTAAGTTGGTTTTTTTCCTTCATGCAGCCTATGATTACCCAACAAACTCTCTTCCTAGAGCCAATTGTAACCCAACTAACTCCTTTTCCCCTGCGCCTATGTGTTTGTTTGTTTTTTTTTCAACTAAATGATTAAGAAATAGCAGTGTCTTCCTTAAATTTCAGCTGACCAAAATACTTCTCCCCTCCTTTCTAAATCCACTTTCCCTTTCTCTTCCCTGAAAGAGAGGCACCAGCAGTGAGAACCAGTGATAGCCTGGGAGGGCAGGACAGACTTCCCTCAGGAAGGTACATTTCAGCAGAGAGCTGAAGGATGAATAGGCGTTAACTAGGAGAAGGGAGGAAGAAAGAGCATTATTCAAAACAGAAGGAAGAGCACGTGTGAAGCCCCCGTGGTGGGATGGAGCAAAGCGAAGATGAGGAAATGGAATAAAGCCAGCACAGAGGGGCTGGAGAACCCAGGGAGTGTGGTGTGAAGTAAGACTGGAGTGGTAAGTAGAAGTCAGACCATGTAGGGCTTTTCAGGCTATGCTTAAGGAGACTTGTTCTTATCCTAAGACTAATGGGAAGCCAATAAAAGATTTTAAGCATGAAGCTGACTTGAGCAGATTTGCAGTCTGAAAAGGTCATTTTGGCTACAGTGTGGAATATGCTTTGGGGTAAAGAATGGAAATGGTTGACATTTTAGTGGTCTGCATGGGAGAGGATGGTGCTTAGGATTGCCTTGAGGAGCTTCAGCATTTAATGACTTTTCATTTCCTGGCTGCTAAAACAAATACCACACAATAGGTTAGCTTAAACATTTTACTGGTTTGTGGTTTTCAGGCTGGGCGAAATCCAAAACCGAGGCATCGGCACGTTGATGCTTTCTCCCAGAAGAGTGTGGCATTCTGGGGCTGACTGCTGGTGATCCTTGGCCCTTGGCTTTTCCGTCATGTGGCAGTGCATATGGTGATATCTTCTCCCTTCTCCTCTGGGTTCCCTTGACATCTGGCTTCTCCTGGCTTCTCTTTCCCCCTAACCTTCACTCTGCTTTTAAAGGACTCCAGTAAACCAGATTAAAGCCTAACCTGACCGGGTTGAGCCACACCTTAACTGAAGTAAACTTCTTGAAGAGACCTTACTTGCAATGAGTCTACGCCCACCAGAATGCAAACCAAGTTGAAGAACATGTCCCAACTGGGCTACGTCAGTGACCAAGAATGACCAGAAAGGCAGAAGGAAAAACCAGGGGCTTCTGGTTCATGAGAGCTAGGAGAGAAAGGGCTATTAAGAAGGGGAAATGGGCACCAGTTTTATGCGGCTGCGATGTCAGGTGAGGTGAGCATGAACAGCCTATGTGGATGAGTGGCAGGAGCTGCTGCAGAGGAGTCGGGCCGAGGGCGTGAGACTAGGCAATGAGGAAGTGGGTAAGAGCATTCCCTAAGTTTATTCAAGAATGGGGAGCGATGGGGCTTTGGGCTATAGCCGGAAGGAGATGTGGAGCCAAATGGTTTTGTTTTTATTACTGTTGTTTTAATGGAAGAAATTTGGATTTGTTTAAAAGCCTTTGCAAAAGAGCTAGTTAAAAAGAAGAGGTTGAATATGAAGGCAAGAGAGGGAGTGATGTTTTCCTGTTGTTGGGGAAACAGGAGAGAATGGACTCCGAGGCAGAGGCAGAGGGCCTGGCCTTGGGAAGGCGAGGAGCATCTCCTGTAGTGTCAGGTCGGAAGTAGAGGGACGGAGCAAATGTTGGTAGGCGTGCGCTCCATACCAGAAGGGGGTGACTTTCCATCTTGATGGCTGCTGTTTTCTCTGGAAAGTGGAGGTGAAATGGTTGGGCGAGAGTGAGTGGAAAGGAGCGTGGCACTGGAGGTCTGAGGAGTTAAGGGGGCAGTTTTAGCATTAGTTGCCAAGGAGACTGGCTCTTCTAGTTCCAGAAGTACTTGGGCAGTGAGTTTCTTAGCTGACCACAAACACCCTTTTCTGAGCACCTGCAGGGTTGGAGATGAGGATGTACCTGAAAGCAGCTCCTCCATTATGTCCGTCGCTCCTGGGAATGAAGTCAGTATTAAAGCAGAGAGAGGGACAAGGACAGCAGAAGGTGTTTTACTGGGGAAAATTTTCAAGAGGATCCGACACATTTTTTTAAAAGCAAACATTTGTGGTAATATAAATTCTCTCATTGGAACAGGCTTCTGGTACTTCATCTGTTACCTTATATTGTGCGTAACGGGAGGCCTTTTTCTCACCAGCAGAATTCCTCAGTTAGCTCTTAAGGACAGGCCCCCTGCAGGCCGCTGAGTGTGGACCCTGCAGCTATTCACTAAACATTCACGGAGAGAGTGGAGAGGAAAATGCTAGATTTTGCATCTCTGTACTGTGGGATATGTTTTATTTGGTCAGGGTTTTTGGGTTTTTTTTTAACCAAAATTTATATATTTGCAAATACTTAACAAATAAATAGACATTCTCATTTGAATTAACAGTGACCATCTCCTTCTTTTTAACCTGCCAAGAGTGTTACTTTCTCCTACTCAATTTAAATTTCTGTTTATTTAACATGGTTGAGAAGTGTGATTCATAATTGATGTATTACCTTTGTCATTTTTCATATTTTTTAAATTATGAAAATTTCTATTTGGTTGAACTACATTACTCTACGATTTTGATAATTTTTCTAGTGATTCGCTAATGTTTTCTATTCCAGAATTCATGAAATAGTCTTGGTTTTTGATAGAAAAGTTTCAGTTTTAACTCTTAATTTGGAATTGGCTTAGGAACAAGAGAATGTTTTCACAAAAATCCTTTTAAAAAGGATTTTAAAATGTAATAAAATTACATTTTATTTTCGTCTTTTAAATTATTGTCAAAAATACTTTAGGTAAAAAGATAATCTGTCTTTGTAGATATATATATTGCCAATATGTAAATAATGATCCTATTTAAACCATTGATTCTCAAAAGGGAGTGGTATAGCTGTGTTAATTGATAAAGTCCCTCTCTGATCCTTTGCAAGATTATGATATCTTCATCCTCCATGCTGCCAAACTCCTGCTGAAAATCTTTCACATGGTGAGTCATTGAAAAGAATCTTTTTATTCTGATCTAACTGATTTGGAAGTGCCCAGAGCTGCCTTCTACAGTAGCTTTGCCTGTTTGCCCATGTGTAGTTGTGGGAGGCCCATTCTTAGGCCTGGTATAGGAGTGAAGGAAAAGATACTCTGTCATTGCCAGATTCTTCTAGGCATATAGTGGAGGACTAGAGGGATCTGGGCATTTGCTGAAGCTTCTTTCTCTTGTCCCTTCCTAAGTACCCTTCCCCTTTTGCCTCCAATTAACCCTAATGTTCCCCGTCTTTCCAGAGATTCTTGCTGCCTAGGATCCATAACCACTTTAAACACGGTTGTTCCTCTTTCCTGTGCCTGTAGCCTTGTTAAGCTCTTTCCCCACTCTCACATGTCATTGTACTCTAGATTCCAGGAATGCCTTAATGTGCGTGTCCTGGGTATGGGTAGATTGCAGAGCACTCAAGGATCTTGCTTCTCAAAAAGTGCTCAATTGAACCTAGTGAGCCTCAGTCGTGGGGAACTAATGTAAAAGAAGATCTAGTTAGGGGAACTTGGAAATAAATGAGGCTGCTGTAACCTTTATTTTGGTCATGAAAATATTTTCAAAAATCTCTTTGTATCACTTTTATTCACATTGCCGTCTTTGCTGACCACAGTTGTGTGGGTTTATGGTGATGTGGTCATCGAAACTGGAAGAAGGCATGATGTGCCAGCTCAGCAAGCATGTTTTTAGACTCAGACCTGTTTTCCACTCTGGTCACCGTGCAACCTAAGCCATAGCTGCTTCAGAAACACCTTTTCCGTATTTAACTTTTTCTCACTTAGTCAAATTGTGTATAGTGTCACTGATTTGGGCTGTCAAGCACCCTGCTATCATTAACACTGTCTCTTACAAGTCTGAAAATGATTCACCATGCCATATTGAAAAGTAAGATGCTTTTATTACTTTCAACCAAAAGACATATGATGTAAGGGTAACTGATCAGAGTAAAGATGAACACGAGTGAGTAGGAATGAGGACTAGGAAAAGAAAGGTAAAGTGAAAAGTTATTTTCTAAGATTTGTCATTTCAGGTATTATTTATGGACCTTGGGTTTTTTTTCTTTTTGGAAATATAAAATCTCAGCACAGAGTCAGGATCTCTGCATTTATTCAGAGAGAGACTTTTGATGTCTTTCAGGAGTCATGGACTTTTCCTGTTGCCCAGGTAAAAATGGCAATGATTTAATAGCAGTTCATGGAGATTATGTGAAGTTACTTGTATTGATTACATAATAATCACAATCAAAGTTAAGCATTTCTTTGGATTTGTAATTTCACATAGTTCAATAGTCTGATACTTTGAGAAACCTTAGTACTTTACCACAGTGGTAGGCTTTTGTAGGAAGCAGTAGGTTAAGGTGAATGTCTGTATGGATTTTGCTGATGATCCCAAATACTATGTCATTTTCCCAATAAATGTAGATGTGGCTTTAATGATAGACAATATTGTTTTGTGTTTTTCTCTTAAAAGTTTGAAAATCCAGTTTTCTGTAGGTATCTTGAAGGAAAGTCAGCAAACTATATCTTCTAGATAGTTTGTGGGAAATAACCACAAATCTCTGGTAAGAGTAATATAAGGTCTTTTATTGGATAACTTTTGCACATTGGTGTAGTTGTCATAATTTCTAGGTGTACCTCATGAGACCTACTTAAGAAAATCTACTGCACTTGATTCTACTTTCCAGAGTCTATTTTGTTAATGAAGTTTCTTAATCCCAAAATTTATTTCTGCTGTATCAAGTGATATAATCTTTCTTTCTGAAAGTGCTTAGGCAAACTAAATTTCACTGTTAGCTATTTGAAATAGCATTATTTATTTTCACTGTGCACTTGTATTGATTTTTTTATTTGCAGAGTGCTTTCAATCATATATTCACAAGTCCCTGAGATAGATATAAAATTAATCAGGAAAGGTAGGAAAACTATATTCATTTACTACTTCTCCCTTGAGTGCTTCAGAATAGATGTATTTAAGAACAAATCTAAAGTGAAATTCTGCATGTGTATACCTCTTACCATTAGGATGATAGAAAGTGGAATGGTAAGCACTTAAAAAATTAAGCTCCCTCTCTGAATACCCCAGAACAGCTTTGGTTCCAATCCCAGAGCCATAACAGCACCAACTAGACCTAACAGACATCTCTAGAACACTCTACTCAGAGCAGAATACACATTCTTTTCAAATACATATGCACGGCACATTCACCAGGATAAAGTATATGTTAAACCATAAGAAAAGTCACATACACAGTATGTTCTCTGACCACAATTGACTGCAATTAAAAATCAGTAACAGAGAGAAATTGGGGAAATTAACAATTATGTGGAAATTAAACAACACCCCTCCTAAGTAACCAGTGGGTTGAAGAAGAACTCACATAGGAAATTAGAAAATCCTTTAGATGAATGAAAACTAACACACAATATACCAAACCATATGGAATACAACTAACGAAAGCAGTGTTCAGAAGGAAATTTATAGCTTTTGCACATTATAGGCATTTAAGGTAAATGCCTATATTAAAAAAAGAAGAAAAATCTCAAATCACTAACCTAACCTTCCACCTAGTAGAAAAAAGAGAGCAAAGTAAGCAGACAGAAGAAATAATAAAGATTAGAACGCAAACAAATGAAATAGAGAATACAAAACAGTAGAGAAGCATCACCAAAAGCAAAAGGTGGTTCTTTGAAATGTCAACAAAATTGGCAAGCCTTTAGCTAAACTGACCAAGAGAAAAAATTTTGTGGAAACTCAGGTTACTAAATCAGCAATGAAAGAGATGACATCACTACTGAACTTATAGAAATAGGAAAGGATTATAAGGGAATCATTTGAAGAATTGTATGCCAAAAATTTAGATAATGTGGATGAAATGGAAAAACTTCTAGCAAGACACAAACTACCAAAACTGACTCAAGAAGAAATAGAAAATCTGAACAGACTTAAAACACGTAAACAGATTGAATTAGTAATCGAAAAACTTACTACAAAGAAAAGTCCAGGCCCAGATGGCTTCTTTGGTGAAGTCTACCAAATATTTAAACAGTAATTGACACCAATCCTTCAGAAACTTTCCCAAAAATAGGAGGGAGCACTGTCCAACTCATTCTATTAAGTCCAGTATTACCTTCTGTGGTAGGTTGAATTATGCACTCCAATGAAAGACCCAATCTTAATCTGCATTCCTATGGGTGTGAAATCATGTGTAAATAGGACTTTTAATGTTAATTTTAGGTAAGGTGTGGCCAACTGAATCAGGGTGAGTCTTAATCCGTATTACTGGCGTCCTTATAAAGAGAAGAAAACAGAAGTTAGAGGTCAGAGAAGACCACAGGAAGGAACCAGAAGCCAGGAGTCAGTAGGAACCTAGTAGAGCAAGAAGAGAGAGATTGCCATGGACGAGAGGCAGAGATGCAAGTAAGGAACTGCAAGGATTACAGCAACCCAGTAGCAGAATGTTACCAACTCCAGGAGAAAGCAAAGTATACCAGTATCTTGATTTTGGACTTCTACCCTCAAAATTATGAGACAATAAATTTCCAATGTTTAAGCCAGTAAGGAAAACTAAGACACCCTGATACCACAACCAGACAAAAACATCCAAACTAAGACACCCTGATACTACAACCAGACAAAAACATTCTAAAAAAACTACAGACCAATATCCCATACAAATACAGACACAAAAATCCTCAACAAAATAGTGGCAGACTGAATCTAGCAACATATAAAAATGATTATAAACCATGTGGGATATAACCCAGTAAAGCAAGGTTGGTTTAACATAGGAAAATCAATCAATATAATAGTCTGTGTTAATAGAATAAAAACCACAAATCATATGATTATCTTAACAGACAGAATAAAAGCATTTAACAAATCCAGTACCTTTTCATGGTAAAAATACTTAACAAACTAGGAATGGAAGGGAACTTCCTCAACCTGTTAATGGGCATCTTTGAAAAATCCACAGGTAGCATCGTACTTAATGGTGAAAGACTAAAAACTTTACTCCTAAGTTCTGGAACAAGACAAGGATGTATTCTCTTGCTACTTCTATTCAACGTTGTATTGAAAGCTCTACCCAGGTAAATTAGGCAAGGAAAAATAATAATAAAAGGCATCCAGATTGGAAAGGAAGAAGTAAAATTTTCTCTATTTGCAGATGGCATGATCTTGCATGCTGAAAGTTCTAAGGAATCCACTAAAAAACTATTATAGCTAATAAACAAATTCAGCAAGTTTGCAGGATACAAGATCCAGTTACAAATATCAATTATATTTCTATACACTAGCAATGTAAAATCAAAAAGTGAAATTAAGAAAATATTTCTATTTATAATAGCATCAAAAAGAATAAAATAGAAATAAGTTTAACCAAAGAAGTGCAAAAGTTGTACACAAAAATTTGAGAACATTGTTGATGGAAATTAATGATGACTTAAATAAATGTAAAGACATCCCAAGTTTTTGGATTGGAAGATTTAATATTGTTAAGATGGCAATACTCTTCAAATTGATCTACAGATTCAGTGGAATTCCTATGAAAATTCCAGCTGCCTTTTTTTTTCTCCAGAAACTGACAAGTTAATTCCTAAAACACAAATGGAAATGCGTAATAGCCAGAACAGCCTCGGAAAAAAAAGAAAGTTGGAGGATTCATACTTCCCAATTTCAAAACTTACTACAATGCCACAATAATCAAGACAATGTGGTACTGGCATAAGGATAGACATGAGACCGATAGGAATAGAATTAAGGTCCAGAAATAAAACCATACATTTATGGTCAATTGCTTTTCAACAAGGATGCTAAGACAGTTCAATAGGAAAAGAATAGTGTTTCAACCAGTGTTGCTGGGACAACTGGACATCCACAAGCAAAAGAATGAAATTGTACCCCTACCTCACACCATATACCAAAATTAACTCAAAATGGATGAAAGATCTAAGATCTAAATGTAAGAGTTAAGACTATATAAAAATCTTAGAGGAAAACATAGGCCTAAATATTTATGACCTTTAATTAGGCATCAGTTTCTTACATATAACACCAAAAGCACAAGCAATAAAAGAAAAAATAGATAAGTTCTCCAGAAAAATTTAAACTTTTCTGATTCAAAGGACTTCAACAAGTAAGTAGAAAGACAACCCATAGAATGGGAGAAAATATTTGCAAATCATATATCTGATAAAGGACTTATATCCAGAATATAGGAAGAAGTCTCATAACTCAACAATAAAAAGACCACCCAATTTTAAAATGGGCAAAAGAATAAACATTTCTCCAGAGAAGATATATAAATAGAGTATGTTGGGGATTGAAGCATGTCCCCCACAAAAGGTATGCTCAGGTCCAAACCCCTGGTCCAGTGTGTGAACCCATTAGTAAAGAAGACCTTTGAAGATGTTATTAGCTAAGCTGTGCCCTGAAAGAATGAGGGTATCTTAATCCAGTATGGCTGAAGTCCTTCAAAGCAAAGGAATTTAGACAAGGAAGGAGAAGCCACGGGAGCCGCCAGAAGCTAAAAGTCAGTGGAACCTGGAAGAGAGAGGAGAAGATACTGCCATGTACATTGCCATGTAACAAAAAAAGCCAAAGAACCCCAAAGATTGCTGGCCAGCCGGAAGATACAGATTCCGGGAAGAGACCAGCCTTCTAGCTTCTGAAACCATGAGTCAATAGAGTCCTGTTGTTAAGCCAACCCATTGTATGGTATTTGTATGGCAGCCAGGAAACTGAAATAACCAACAAACACAAGAAGAAATAAAATGTTTGGCAACACTAGGGATATGCAAATCAAAACCATGAGCTACCACTTGTGATTTGGAGCTGAGGACCCCAGAAAAACATGTTCTTAAATTTAATCCATTATTGTGAGTGTGAGCCCTTGTAAATAGGACCTTTTGATGAAGTTACTTCAGATAAGGTGTGGCCTTTATAGGGAAGGTCACAGAGAGAGAGAAAAGACCACAGAGGGAGCAGCCAGAAGCTGAAAGTCAGCAGAACCCAGAAGCGAAGGGAGAGGCTGCCATGTGCAATGCCATGTGACAGAGGAGCCAGGACCAAAAATCACAGGCAGCGAGCCCCAGAACACCAGTCTTTGGGAAGAAAACATCGCCTTGATGACGCCTTACTTGGACTTTTCCTAGCCTCCAAACCATGAGCCAATAAGTCCCCATTGTTCAAGCCCACCTGTTGCATGGTATTGACTTCCGTAATAAGGAAATTAAAACACTACTTCACACACCTTAGGATAGCTATTATCAAAAAGACGGGCAAAAACAAATGTTAGCAAGTATAGGCAGAATTGGAACCCACCCCAAGGCCGTTAGAGAATTCAGTGAAGCAGCATCATTTAAAATGCTTAGAACACTGTGTGAAGCATAGTAAGCTCAAAATAAATGTTACTTGCTGCTGCTGCTCTTATACTAGCAAAACAGTACACTAACTCCCATCTGAAAACTAAGAGGTTAATTCAGCTGTTATTGTGGTTGGTTTTGTTTGTTGTTTGGGTTTTTTGGATGGTGTAAGGCCAAGGCTACATGACTAGGAAGTGGCATACCTATTAACACCAGGTTTACTAAGGAGTTGGTTTAGGGCAGGTGTAGGGCAGGGCTTAGCAGACTAAGGCTCTCAAGCCAAATTGGGCCTGTTTTTGTATGGCCTGTGAGCTAAGAATGAGTTTTACATTTTTAAATGAGTCTTCGAAAAATCAAAAGAGGAATATCATTTTGCAACACCTGAATATAATATGAAGTTCAGATTTCTGAGTCCATAAATGAAGTTTTATTGGAACACAGCCGACCTTTATGTATGGTCTGTAACTGCTTTTGTACTACAGTGGCAGAGTCAAGTATTTGTACAGAAATCCTCTGGCCCACAAAGCTGAAAATCTTTACAGTTTTTCCCTTTGCTTCACCACCCCCTGGTTTAGGAGTTTCTTAGTTGTAGTGACTGTTGAATAATGAACTCATGCCTTCCACACTTTCCTGCTTTGGCAAAGATGTAATCTTGCAGAGGAAAGCACGTCACTTGATTTAATTTCCTTGTTGGCAGAAAACTTTTGTTCTGATTTAGAAAAAGTATCCCTTTCCGCCTTGGTAAAAATTCTGTTGAAACTGACATACAAATTCATGAGTAGACTTAATTCAACTCTAGTGGATTGCCTAAGTGTAGACATGCCAAAAAAACATACATATTCACTAAAAAATATTAAGATGCGGATTCCTCTCAAGAATTGTCAAAATGGAAGTCCCAAGTATGTGTCTGCAAGGGTGGGTGAATGTGTGTGTGTGCTTAATGATATTTTCTATCCCATAATTCTTTTTTCAAGATTCCTGAAATACAATGAATCCTGAAATGTTTCCAAATTTTCTGGAAACAAAATTTCTGTTCATATGATGAATTTTTCAATGATAAGGGTATATTATTACAATCTCATTTCAGAAGTTATTTTTGGTTATTTTTTAAAAGGGCTTTGGCCTTGTAATTCAGAGCCTTGTTTTATAAAGTAGCCAGATGCTGTCGGCATTTGGCAGTTGTGCTTAGAGAACATATGCTGTAATAACAGATCATTTAGGCAAAGAACACTCACCTTTTCTCCCATCCTTATGCTGTTTTAAACTATGACATGGACTTCTTTTATTTGATTGGTCACATAATCCTTTTTAGGATTTATTTTGCCCTTAAATATCTGTAAATCTTGCAACTTCTGTTTTTTAGCTTTGTGTCTTGCAAGTTATATTCATCAAATACCTTTGAAAGACTTCTCCCCTCCAAGGCCCTGGGTTAATGGGAACAAGATAGCTTTGGGCCCTGCCCTTGTGGAGTTGTAAGTCTATGTGAGAATATAGACTTTAAATTAATATAAGTAAATCAGAATTGGGAAGGAAAAATTAAATGATGCAATGGGACATAGAATAACAGAGCCTAAATTAATCTGGGGAAGTCAGAGAATATTAATTTTTTGGAACTTTTTTTTAGTTTTATGCTAAAGGGCTCTTACCAAGCTGAAATTATTTTGAGTTTAGAAAAAATATCAAAACAAGAATTTTAAGAAATTGCTTATGGTGTCCTTCATATCAGTACAGGCACACTCTTCTAATCGGCTATTTATTGGTGACTGGTAGAAGGTTGATGGATGGACCTTACGCATTTGATTTTGATAGAAAATTATTTATTGAGTATAGTGGTCATAGTGAAATTGGAATGAGGAACATAAAAAAGTGAAAAGGACACCATTTAGTTGGTTAATTATTACTTGAAAATCAAGATATCCATATATCCTTCTTGTACAGAAATATTTTTATAAAGTGGATTCTAATTAAGATTTCTCTTAACAGTTATTATTCTAATATAAAAAAATAGTTATGTAATTATATGTATCTGTGTGTGTGTATGTGTGTTACAAAGATGGGAAGTGTCACCATCCCAGTAACCACTACTGACCACTTAAGGTTTCTCTGTGGGAATAAGCCTTCCCTTTTAAAGACAAATGGGATCAGAGGTTACCCAACTCTTCCACAACTTGCTTCACTTAAGTTTATTTCATGGCCATCTTTCTATGCCAGTGTTTATTGGGAACCACCTGTCCCTCTAGAGCTACTTCATTCTTTTTGTTGTTCTTATTGTCAGTATTGTCATTTTAAGTAGTAACATGTGCAACGTAAAACACTCAAAAGGTTTATAAAAGGATAGACAGTAGAAACTAAGTCTCTCTCCAAAAGGTGCCTCCCCGTTCTCCCCTTTCCAGAAGCAACTTCATTTAGCAGGGTCTTATCTTTATTTTCATGTCTTTACTTGGTTTACTACAGTTAATCCCCCACCCAGTCAGGTATAGGGAAACATGGTGAATTTATAGTGGCAACTAATTGATTTTGTGGCATCAGTGCTTAAGACGGTATACCCAAATGAGAAGAGATTTCCTGGCAGTCATATTGCAATTTGGGGTTTCATGCTGTGTGTAGGTGAACAATCTTTGCCAGCATTTTAGATCCTTAAAGTCTAACTGAATGTCCCCAGGAGAAGCTCCACAAGGCCCTTTCACCCATGTCCGCTTCTCTGTCTGCTCTGAGTGCTTCCCTACATCGTGGGGAGCCCAGTCATCAATGGCCTTGCTATTGTAATATCAGAGATAATGGGTTTACAGCTAATCTCTGTGTGGTGACTTCACTTAACTTAATCTGGAACCACTTGGGTTAACTTGACTTCGACTCAACTTTGATACTGCTGGGGGTTGAGGTGGGCGGGGGGGGGATGACACCAGCCTGGAGCTGAGAAACTGTTATTCATGGAAGTACTTGCCCTGTCATTCTCGTTCTTTTGTCAGCTGCTGCTATTTGGGTAGCCCCATGAGCAAAGATTGCCTAGAAGACCCTGTGCTTCTAGTAAAGTCCCCAGAGAACATGGGTGGTGAGTGTTTAGGGAATAAAGAAAGAAATGAACCAGATCCAGTCTTGGGAGGGCCTGTGTGGAGGAGCCCTCGGCTGACACTTCTGTTTATAGCAGCATTTACTCTTGTACAAAATATGTTCCTCAAAAAAAGTACAGAAGTTAAAGGTGGAAAAGTGAAAGAAAAAAAACAGACATCTGCTGCATAAGGTACTCCAGTACCAGAGAGCTAGCAAAACATTCCACAGGTCCTAATACATCATTCCTCCTGACATAGATATGCCTAGTACATGTCGTGCATGTTATAAGTGGTCTTTACTATATTATTTCCCTTCACATTTGCACATACGTATGCCTAGCTTGAGTCCGGTGTGCTTACAGTCAAGGTTACAACTGGCCACTGACAACCTCTGGTAGGGTTGCCTAAATATGTCTTTGCCTAAATACATGTTGCTTACGAGACCTGTGCTGCTTACATTCATTGGTATAAACGTGTTTACTTTTTATCGCCACTATTTTTTCTAAAATAATAGCGAAATGCAGTGAAATATTAAAATAAGTGTAAAACCACTGTTGCATAGACAGAGATGCCACCTCTGTAAGCAAACACGTGGCTGGCAGGCAGCTAGTGCACTAGCTTGTCAGCTAACGTACAGCGGTACACGTTTGGAGTCCAGAAGGCAGGGGGATGCGTAAATCCTCAAAGTATAAAGACATGGATCGTTGGAACATGGTCAAATGCGTGAAGAGGCAGGATCAGGAAAGCGCCCCTAGTCATAGCCTTCTAACTAGAGTCCCTGTGTATCCAAAAGAAACCATTACCAAAATTCTTGCAAGAAACAAATGATCCTTTAGTGTCTTCTCCTCGCTTATTTCTCTGCTCTTTCTATGGTAAGGCCTCATGGTCAGTTAACACCTCTAATCAAAGAGAGACAATTAGAAATACTCTGAGATTAGCTTTCAAATTTAGAGAAATAAAAGATTCCCTTAAAGTGTTTTAACTTTATTGCAACTCAAATTTCAACGAGCTAGTGCAGTTGATCCACACAGGATCATTTACATCAGTCAATAGTTACGACCATCAAGACTATCCACAGTGCACAAAAGGAACTATATACACATCTTCTGTAGCCGCTCTAAAGTACATGAAGAGGTAGTTATTAAATATCTCCTGAGAGATTTAAAGGAACTGGAATTTAAGTGATATTTTTCTTGCACTATTTCTCCTTCCCAAAAAAAAAAAAAATTGTCAGTGTTCCGTTTTTCCTCCTACTTCCTTTTTCTTTCTTTTCTGCTTGCTATTTATTCTGTCTTTCCCCGGTTCCTCAGTCCTACACAGATATTGAAAGTCCTCCTTCTTGCCTCATTTTCCTGCCCTGTCCGCCCACACCCACCACTCACTGTCCTCAGCCCTCATCTGTTCTCCCGCCTCTGTAAGGGTTATAAGGAAACAGCAGAGCTGGGGGTCTCCTTGCTAGTGCAGGACCCCGGAGCACACACAGCAGATCCTTCTCGTGTGCCAGGTCGGGGAGGCCAGCTCCTCTCCCCAGCCCGGGTGCTCAGGCCACGGCTAGTAAGGAGGCAGCAGCCTGAAAAACAGAAAATGGTTAAGCTGAGCTCTTTCCTCTGGACCAGCTTGTCCTCCAAACACCCAACACAGCTGGATTCTTGGAAATTTCCACAGAAAAATCTACTGAGATATTTTCCCTTTTTTTTTTTCTCCTTTTAGGTTTAAATAAATAGTTACAGCTATGAGCAAAATAGAATTCTTGACAGCAGAAAATAAGTGAAACCATCCATAAGCAGGCTGATAACCATGACAAATAGGACTCTTAGCTTCTGTATTTTACCCATGCCAGGTTTTTACTTCTTAAATAAAGCTTTGTAGCAAAAACAGCATCTTCTGCAAGAAGATTCCACATAATGTTTCTTACTGCATTACACATCCGGTTAAGCTATAGGGGAGTGAAAATTCAGGTTTTCGAGTGGTTACTTTGTTCTACTAGTCCTCTGATGAGTTATTTTGCTTTATAACAGTGTTAAGTAATCTTATTTGGAAAATTTTGTTCATTAACAAAAGATACCAAAATAAATTTAGCTAAGGTCATGGTGTTTAATTTAATAGTATTACAATAATAAGCTCCATAATTAGTTTCAGATTTGCCTTCCTTCCCAGAGGACAAGATTTTTTCAGTTTTTGATGCCTATTTAAAGCATAAGAATGACAGCAAAATTAATGCCATGACCTTTATAGCCTGTTTATGGTTTTTCCATGTAGTACCCTAAAGGATTTAGGGAGTAGGATTCATCTAAAACTATTTAGTAGGGACGAGCAAAAAGTGGGCTAATTGGGTTCACCTGAGCCTCAGCTGGTAGTGCCTCAACGTAGACACCCATTTCATATTAGACAGAGGAGCGCCGTTTTTCCCTATAAAATTACCTTTTAATCTACCCCTGTACATTCTGTAGTGTCTTCAGGAAAGAAAAACAAAAACACATTTTTTGAAATACATAGGATTTTTTCCTCCCATTTTTTCACCTGGCTTGTCTTTTTCAATTAGGAAGTCAATCTGTCTTTTCATTTTCATGGCACCAACGTGCTGGCAGCTGGCCATGCCCCCGACACCGACACCCGCTTCTTCCGTAGGGCCGGGCCCTATGGCAGTGACTGCGGCTTCCGCACGCTGGTGACTGACGTTTTCCTTTTCCAGTTTGTCAGGGGGGGTTCCCGTGAACAATCGCCCTTCTGGATCCTTGCGATGGGAAACCTGGTCTTCATTTTTTTGTCAGGGTATTTTAATGCAGTGTTTGTATATTTCATCTAAACTTGAGAAACATATCTAGGCAAGCTCAAATCTTTAAAGGTTTTTGGGTAATTTACTGAAAAATCCCTCTGGCAATTTTTGCAAATAGCAGTTTTGTGGTACTTCCTTGCTTTGCCTGGTAGAATATACATCCATATAACTTCTTTGAAAGACAATTTGGCAATATCCATTAAAATTTTAAATCGACCCAGAAATTTCTTTCTGTGACTTTATCCTACAGGTAGATGTGTGTTAGCAAAGATGTGTTGATAAGGAGGTACACTGTGGCTTTGTTGGTAAGGGCAAAAGGCTGAGAATAATCTGTTCGTCAATCAGCAGGTGACTAGTTAATAAAATTGCAGCTCCATGTGATGAAATACTATGCGGCCTTGAAAAAGAATGAAACGGATCAATAAGTGCTGATATGGAAAGCTCTCCAAAATATATTAAGTGAAAAAAGAGCATCTGTGGATCTCAGACTTGCTAGCCCCCACAATGGCATGACCCAATTCCTTAAAAATAAATCTCTTTATAGCATGTATAATCTGCTCCAGT
The DNA here is from genome assembly GCA_029593785.1 of Cabassous unicinctus. NCBI lineage: Eukaryota > Metazoa > Chordata > Mammalia > Cingulata > Chlamyphoridae > Cabassous > Cabassous unicinctus. The sequence goes on along the minus strand of JAQZBX010018415.1, from coordinate 9,728 downwards.
TTAGCAAGTGGGGAAAAGAAGGGATAAAGCATTTCTATTTTTATGTTAACTTATATCTATGCACAGACTATTTCTGAAAGGATACCCAAGAAGCTAAGAGTTGTTGCATCGGGGTGGGGAGGTGCAGGTGGATTTGAGAGTAAAGATATATGTATTATGATTACATGTATATACCAAAAAGAAAAAAAGCATATGAAAAAATTAAGAGGCAATGCACCAAAATACTATTTATGTTAGTATTATATTATGTTTATATTAGGATTGTGGGTGATGTTTTCCTTTGTTTCAAATATAAGGTAATATTTTATTAGCAGAAAATGTATAATAAAAAATTACCAATATTTCTCTTGGTCTAAAATGCCACAGTATACTACATATGTATTAAATCATAGGTATTAGTTCCCTACGTATTGCCACAGTTGTGTATGTGTTTAAGTGATCATTTTTCAAAAATGTTTTTTACAACATTAATACAATGCACAGTAATAGAAGTTACCAAAAAAAGAAAGACAAATTCCAGAATGTCTCCATCAACTTGACAGCTTTTTGTTCCTCCTTCCTTTTTCATTCTTGTTCATATTTATTTGGCTTTTTCATGTTGGAGAAAATCATTTTATGATAAACTAAGGGTTAGACAAAAGCCATTTGCAGCAGAGAATGAAAAATATTTAGATGGTGCTGAAAAGGTAATTCTGTGACAAGAGTGCCCCAGGGACAATATCCAAGTTTGAATCATTTTAAAGGAAGGAGAAAAATCACCAGGAAGATTTTAGTTAAGAAGCAGATCACACACCCACAGAACATGGGAAAATATAATGCATGGATGAAGTTAGCATGAACAAGAGCAGAAAATGGTTTGTTTTGTTTTGTTAAATTGACTAGTCTTTGTAAAGCTAATTGATGGGATTTTAATTTAATGCAGAGACTGCAGAAAAGGACAGAGCTGGAGGTGGGAATCAGAGCTGAAGGAGAAAGGGTGGTACTGGCAGTGTTGTGAGTCCTTTAGAATGGAGAGAAGCAGGAGGTAGAAAAGGAGTTTGTTCAAAGTAAATTAATCAGTCTATGATGATGAAACCAAGATTTAAGCCCTGCTTGGCAGCTGGTAAGATTTAAGAGAAGAAAGGGATATGAGGAATCCACAATGATATTAAAATTATACCACATTTCTGTAAGACTGATTACAGGTGATTTTGTCACTGAATGTTGACAAGGGAAGAAGAGCCTAGAGAAATGGAAATGTGATCATTTCAAATTAATGAGTTATATCCAAACTGATTTAAGGTCTACACTGATTGAAGGGAACAAAAACTAATGAACAATTCTCCATATCTATCTATATAGCATGGAAGTGTAAATTATAGCCTCTTTATTTTCATGATATATATTTCACTGCTTTGTGTCATTTCATTTATTACCAAATGATGCAATTCTTTTTTTTTTTTTAATGCTTTCATCTTAATCTTGATGGTAGCCTCACTGAACTAAATGACTTCTAAATAACTTTTTCATTCTCTTAGTTTGATGTAGAAATAACCAAATATTTTTCTTATTTATTATCATATACATTTGAACAAACAAGAAATCGAAATGCCTGTTGCTTAAGCTTGTGTCTTTTTAGATTTAACTAAAATACACTGGACCCTTTAACAGGAAAGGCAGCATTGTCAAAATACTCACTTATAGATAATGTTGGAAATCATTTTTTCCTGAGACATGTTTTATCTGTTTATGATAGCACTCAAAACAATATTGATGTTATCTGAAAAGTCCCCTAGCCACAAACCAGAGAAATTCAAAAGCATAGAACAATTTTTACACTTAAATAACTAATTTTTAAATCATTTTAGGAGGCTTCAGTCCTCCTAAAACACAACCAGGCAAGCTGTACAGATAAAAGGAAATTTATTTCTGAGAAAATCAACTTAGTCAATTTGACTTAAAACTGTCACTTTTAGTTATGGAAAAGTATAGTCAGGGCAAAATTAATAAGACATTGCTTCAGATTTTAAAAATAACTGTTCATTAAAACATGACTCAGAATTTTAGAAACTTTTCTATTGAAAGTTAAAATATTTAAATGAAAAGCACATGATGGAACTGTGCAAGTATTGGTAAATAATTTCTAGCACTCATTTTTTGAGGATTAGTGGCATCATTTATTTATTCAATAAACATTAAACCTGATTATAATATACCAATCACCAAAAGGTTCCAGAAGTATAAAGGTAAAAATGGCATTGTCCCAACCATCAAGAACTCATAGTCTTAAAGGGGAAATGGACAGATTTAAACAGATGTTACACATTAAGGCAGAGCCAGTCAGCATGGCTGGGAGACAAATGGACAGATCAATATAAATGTCTTGAATTGATGAGGTAGACATTGCAAAAGAGTTGAGTAAGAATTGCATAGCAAGACAAGGGAGGAAAGGGCATTTCATGGAGAACTGTGGAGGGCTACAAGAGCTGGCCTGTCTGGCCAACTTCTGAGATGCGTCTCTTAATATCATGGTGGTACATGAGGCAGCAAGGGACTCACATGCTGGGCCGAAGAAGCTTATGGGACAACAGGAGCTAGTGAAGGACTTGATGAATGGGTAAATCATGATTAGATTTGCATTTGAGAAAGACAACCATTCATGGACTACTGGTAAGATGACAAAGTCATATTTTAACTTTTGCCCCCTCCTAATACCCACTAAAACTGGAGTAAAAGGATATACATATATATACTTTTTATGATATAAATATCTAAGGACAAAGAGAACAAGAAAGGAAACAAGGGTGATACCATTTTAGAAACTGGCAAGCCAAATGAGTCAGTGTTACCTGACTTAATAGCCCTGCAGCAGGAAAGGTTGAAAAGCAATTGAAATTATACCATGGGACTCCTACCCCCAAAAAGCTATGAAGTTGTCAGCTCCAGATTCTCCTGAAGATGAGGCATGGAGGTAAGACAGTAAACAGGTGGTTTGGTTGAAAAGTTAAGAAACACATCCCCTTACAACTTCTCACAATGGAACATCCACCCCTCCCCTACCCCAGCATAAGGCTGGAATTTTCCTCTATGGATAATAAAGCAAAGGGTCTTTGAACTGCGAGACAGTGGGCACAGCTGAGGGCCGAAGTAGTGAATAGGGGGGTGTTGGGGATTGAATTATGTACCCCAGAAAAACATGTTCTTAATCTTAATCCATTTCTGTGGGTGTGAACCCATTGTAATTAGGATTTTCTGAAGATGCTATTTTTAGTTAAAAGTGTGGCTGAATGATGTTAAGCTAAAATCTGGATTACTGGAGTCCTTTATAAACAGGATGAAATTCAGCCATAGAGAAAGCCATGAGAGAAGCCAGAAATCATCGGAACCTGGAGGAGAAAGAAGATGTCACCATGTGCATTGCCATGTGACAGAAAAGCCAAGATCCAAGGATCGCCAGCAGTCAACCCCAGAACACCATAGCCTTCAGGGAGAAAGCATTGCCTTGCTGACATCTCGATTTTGGTCTTCTCCTAACCTCAAAACCATGAGCCAGTAAATCCCTGTTGTTTAAGCAAACGCATTATACGTTATTTGTTTTAGTAGCTGGAAGCTGAAACAGGAAGTGTAAGTGAACATTTATGTACTGAAGTTAAGCCACCTCCCCAGCCTTTTTTCTTCATGAAGCTCTCAAAAAAGCTGGCAGCCAGCCATACACTCTTCAAATGGGAGACCAGTATTTTTTTCTCTGGAGAATCTGACCAGCTAAAGAAGAGAGACCTGAATATATTGTCCCAGGGGTTCCCCAGGGGGATCGCCTAGCCAGACTACCCGAGTGAAGCCCTCCAGTTGACAGATTCCGTCCAACACTCGGCATTGATCAGCTTCTAAGTGCCCTGCTCTTTATATGAACAGACCTTCAAGGAGCACCTGACATCAGAGGAAATCCTCTAACATAAAACATCAAGATGAAAATAAACAAATTAAGATAAAGACAACTTAACTTAGAGGAAAGCAAGACTATATAAGGAGAAGAAAAATGTTTTTAAAACTATTAATATCATCAGAAAAGAATATAATATATCCATGAAACAAGGATGGGATACTACAAATAAAGAATATTCCAAGAACAAAAAAAAAAAAGAGTGCTTGTAAATAAAAACTATGGTTATAGAAATGGAAAAAAACTCATTGGATACATTAGAATATAAAATTAAAGAATTCTCCAAGAAAGAGCAAAATGAAAAGAGATCAAATATATATGAGAGGGCAAAAATAAGCAAATTATAACAATCCAAGAAGAGTAAACATCTGGATAATAGGAGTTTAAGAAAGGAAGGGAACAGAGAAAAATCAGAAGACATCTCAGAAAAATAATTTAAAGAAAAATATTCCAGAAACCAAAATATAAGGGTTTCTAGACTTAAATACATGAGTTTCTAAAAGGACCCTCCAAATACTTGGCAGATGGATGAAAATAGCTTGAAACATTTCATTGTTAAATTTCTAAACATTGTTTCTATACAGAAAAATACAAAAACAGATTATATGCAAAGGACCACATGTCACAATGGCTTTGGATTTCTTAACAGCAACATTGGAAACCAGAAGGCAGGGGAACAGTGCCTTCAAGTTTCAAACTGGAATTCTATGTGCAGACAAATTATTAATTATCAATTTTGCTTGATTTTTGTTGATTGAAAGAGAAATAGAACTAAATTTTCATCTTCCGTGGTGGGACATCAATTGATAATGTCTAAAAATGAAAAAACTAAGATGTAAGATTATAAGCATGCTGTTGACAGATATGGAGATCTAAATACTGAAAGAATCAACTCTAAGAATTGAAAATGGTTATCTCTAGGAAAAGGACGTAATTAAAGCTGCACTTCTATAACAAGTTCTATGGAACTATTTGACTACACAATATGTATTATATCTTTGATTTAAATTTTTAAAAATTAAAAAGATAAAAAGGAAAGATTGTTCCATCTGCATTTAGAGAATAGATTGGGAAGAAAGAGACTTCAGAGGAGGGGTACGTTTTGAGACAGGAGCTGCATTTAGTTTTGAGGTGCTCCAAGTGGAGATCTGTAGCAAACAGGACATTTTGCCCTGGAGCCTGAGAACTGGAAAGAGAAATTTGGGAGTTGTTTTTAGAGCCATAGGAGTTGGAGTTAAATGTATAGAAAACCTTTAAATGGAAAAGAAAAGAGGATGTAGAACATATTTTCACAGATTTGTACTGAGGTAGAAAAGTGCCCTTCATTCACTGTTCATGTACCCAGTTCAGCCAGGCATGCAGTATGTGTAAGGGAAGATATATGCATTGTATGAGAGTACAGGATTGGCTCTTGCAATTGGAAATTATGTTTGTACTTTTAAGCATATTCTAGGACCTTTTTTTCTTCGAAAATTCCAAAGATAGTATAAACTTTTCTTTTGGAAAGTTAACATATAATACCTTGTTTTTTGAATAATTCTTTTTACAAAATATTTTCAACACACCGTATCTAGCTTAATCCTTTCAGCAGCTAAATGAGTTAGATATTATTATCTCTCCCTTTCAAAGCTGGGGAAACTGAGACAATCAGGTGACTTGTCCAAGGTCACCCAGTAGGAAGTTTCGGTTAGAAACATACATCTCCCTGTCGCTTGTTAATTTGGCCTTCCACAGATCTTTACCTCCCTGCATCCCGGAGACTGGGCTGCAACACAGTCCTGAGAATGAATGGCCAGTCCAGCTTTTGAGGGGTTTTGGCTTGGAGAGCAGTGCTAAGCATCTGGCAAGATTGCCTTCACAACAGATATGAAGAATTAGGGAAAAAAGGACCACTTCCAATGTTTCCCCAACTCCAAGCAGAATAAGAGTCACCTTGGATGGTCTAAAACAAACATCCCCCCAAGTGACTCTGCAAAGCATTTTATTCTATCACTGGCTGACATTCAGAACTACCTGAATTTAAAGAGGGATTTTATATTAAACTCATTAGCAGTATGCAGCCATTTAGGGAAGGAAGAAGTTGCCAAATATAAATGCAGCTTCAATAATATAAGCATTAAGAATTTTCTAAGTGGATCAAGATTTATTCTGTATATTAACTTTTAACTTCCTGATCCTTTAGCACTGATTTTATTATTTGTCTATTAAATAGGACAGATTGAAATAGGAATAAGCATTTACTTTAATTGCACAAATGATGAATACTATGATCACTTAGGATTTATGTACTGTAAGCTAATATCATTTTAACAAAATTGAGCTGTAAGATTTTGTGCTCTTATTTATGTAAGATCTTGGGAAACATGAATTCCATGATTGCTTTGAAGAGGTAGTTTTTTAAATCAATGAAATACAGTACAAGCACTTTGGAAAACAGTTAAGCAGTTGCTTATTAAAGCTAAACATACACATAACATACCATCCAGGAATTCTACTTCTGGATTTTTACCCAAGAGATCTGCAAACATTTATCTACACAAAGACTTGGGCACAAGTGTTTATAACAGCTTTATTTATGATAGCCAAAAAGTGGCAACAACTCATATGCCCATTGGTGGGTGAACGGATGAACAAATTGTGTTGCAGTCCTATCACAAAATACCATTCAGCAATAGAAAGGAGTGACCTACTGATATATACAATGAAAGAACATAGGGAGCAAAGGATTGTGAGAAGATGGCAGAGGACTAACAGGCAGCGCCGAACGCTCTCACGAAAACAACAGAGAAAGAGCCAAAAGCTGTCCAAGGGACCAGCTTTGGGGGTCAGCAGACCAGGACAGTGCTACACAACTCCCAGGAAGATGAGGGACAGAGAGACAAAGAAGCCAAAACAACAAATATGAGTTACCAAGCCCCCGTGGTGGCTGGGAAGGGCTACCCCACCCCCACCCCCAAGATACTAAGCTGTGGTAAAAATCCTGGCTCACTGCAGCCACCTGAGAGGGGAACAGACATCTTCCTGCCTGTCAGCTGTTTCAAAGGGAGGGGAGGTCGGGGTACTTTTCTTCAGTAAATTCAGCCAGCAGATCCCACTTTGAATCTCTGCTCTGGAGCTTCAACACGGGAGCACAGGAAAGCTGAGACTGAAACACCTCTGTGGAAAGGTGTGCTGACGAGGGCCATCTGCTGGCCTGTCTAGAAATTGCATGGACAAAAACTGTTCACGCTCTCTATACCCAACTCCTGGGAGAAAATCTGCGCCCCACTAGTGAGTCCCTGGCCAGATTTTGAAAACTTAAGCTGGGCAGTTTTAAAGATTGAGAATAAGTTGAACCAAATATCAAAGAAGAGCTGTGAAGGAAAAACAAAAGCAAGAAAGAGAAATTAGCCATCAGAGTAAATTCACCAACATATTCAGATGCCTAGACATCAGCAAAAACTTACAAGCCATACTAGGAAACAGGAAGAGATGGCCCAGCCCCAAAGAACAAGCCAAATATCCTGAAGAGATACAGGATTTAATACAATTAATCAGTGGTAATCACATAACTCTCATAAATCACTTTAAAGAATTTAAAGAAAATATGACTTAAGAAATAAAGGGTGTTAAGAAGACACTGGGAGAGCATCAAAAACAATTTGAAAGCCTGCAAAGAAAAGTAACACGCCTTATTGGAATGAAAGACATGATGGATGAGATTAAAAATACATTAGAGGCACATAAGAGCAGATTTGAATTGCTTAAAGAAAGAATTAGTGACTTCAAAGGCAGAACATCTGAACTGGAAAAGACAGGAGAACAGAAAGAGAAGAGAATGGGAAAAAAATGGAACAGAGTCTCAGGGAATTGAATGACAATGCACAAGCATTTGTGTTATTGGTGTCCCAGAAGGAGAAGAGCATGGAAAAGGGGCAGAAAGAATATTTGAGCAAATAATGACCAAAAACTTCCCAACCCTTGTGAAGGACATAAATATCAATATCCAAGAAGGACAGCACACCCAAAAAGAATAAATCTGAATAGACCTACCCCGAGACACCTACTATTCAGAATGACAAATATCAGAGATAAAGAGAGAATTCTGAAAGCAGCAAGAGAAAAGCAAAGCATGACATACAAGGGAAGCTCAATAAGATTAAGTGCTGACCTCTCATCAGAAATCATGGGGGAGAGAAGGAAGTGGTATGGTGTATTTAAGATGCTAAAAGAGAAAAACTGCAAGCCAAGAATTCTGTATCCAGCAAAGCTGTCCTTCAAAAATGAGGGTGAGTTCAAAGTCTTCACAGACAAACAAAAGCGGATAGGATATGCTACCAAAAGACCAGATTTGCAAGAGATACTAAAGGGAGTGATACAGCTTGAAAGGAAAAAACAAGGGCAAGAGATTTGGAGAAGAGTTTAGAAATGAAGATTATTAGGAAGGATAAACTAAAGGATAAGACAGACAATAGAACGATATGACAACAGAGCACTGAAGGACAAAGTGGATGAGGTAAGTAATGCCTTTACAGTAGTAACACTGGTTAGTGGATTCAACTCCCCAATCAAAAGACATAGACTGATAAAATGGATAAAAAAATATGAGCCGTCTATATGTTATCTACAAGAGTCCCACCTCAGACATAATGATACAACCAGGTTAAAAGTGAAAGGCTGGAAAAAGGTATTCCATGCAAATAGTAACCAAAAAGAGCTGGAGTAGACCAGATAAATGTAAAATAACAACATTATAGTATATGAACAATAATTACTCAGTGCAACTGGCAAATTGTTCCTGTGATCAGTATTCTGTAATTTTTTTCATACAAAATAAACACTTGCTTTTAAGTGAGGAGTGCTGGAGAAGAGATATATTTTTGAATACTTCATTTTTCTTTAACTCTTTCTTATTCATACTCTTTAAAATAGTCTATGGATCAACAATATTTCACATGATTACTTTTGAACAAGATTTTGAAGTTTTTTGCCTCATAAAATTATGAGTTGGCAAATTATCTGCTATAAGTCATTCTAATAAGATGTAAAGAATTCCCAAATAAGAATTTGATTATCTAGAAAGAATTATGGCCTAAATGGAAATTAAATAATTAAACTAATAATTTATTTCATTCTTAGAGATTATTTTGTCCAAGAGTTAGAGCTGTAATATAAAAATTAGAATTGTTATAATTAATTTCTATTATATTTGAATTATTTACATTTATAAATGTTTATTGCTATGCTATCTATTTTTTATAGTTGATTATATTAAATCTAACCTGGCCTTGCACTCTCGTTTAAAATTTGTAATTTCTTTCGATCTATTTTTCTATTTATTTTACAATTATACAATTGAGGACTTTTTAACAGCTTTAAAAAAAAAGCCATTGATTATATGCTTTGGGTAGATCATATGGTATGTGAATATATCACAATAAAACTGCTTAATAAGCAAATAAATAATTGTGCAAGAATAGCCAGAAATAGCAGCTATGGACAGCAGGCGAAACAGAGAGATTGAGAGGTGAGGAATTTTCTTCTTTGTTTGTCTGTTTTTGGTTTATTATTATTATTATTGAAATAATGAAAGTGCTTTAATAATGATTGAAGTGATGAATGTACAACTATGTGATTATACCAAATACCATTTATTGTGCACCTTGGATAAATTGTATGCTTTATTAATATCTATCAATAAAATTAATTTGTTTAAAAAATCAAAAAAAGAATATAGGGAAGCAGATGTAACTCAAGTGGTTGAGTGCCTGCTTCCCATGTACGAGGCCCTGGGTTCAATCCCTGGTACCTAAAAAAAAAAAAAAAAAAA
>JAQZBX010018414.1:21806-34855 GCA_029593785.1 Cabassous unicinctus | reverse complement strand
AGGACAGTACATTGCACTAGGCCCTCGATTTTGATGATTGTACTTATGAACTTTTCTTGTGAAATTGGAAATTAGAGTAGTATTAAATGTTGCCTAAGTGTTACCTCCCGAAAGACTCCTTGTTGCTCAAATGTTGCCTTTCTCTAAGCCAAACCCAGTATATAAACACACTCCCTTTCCCCCAGCATGGGACAGGACTCCTGGGGATGAGCCTCCCTGGCACTTAGGGATTATTACCAAGCAACAACTAGCAACGCACCTGGAAAAAGACCTTGAACATAAGGGGAATTGGTAAATACAAATGAGTTTTTACAGCTAAGAGACTTCAAAGTGATTCAGGAGATCTTTCCAGAAGTTACACTCATGCACAACTCAGTAGGATCTCATTGACTGCCACAGTAAATATTGCCTCAAAAAGCAGAGCTCCTAAGGGCTCCAGAGACATCCAGACACTATAGGGAAGGAAGACAGTTCAGGAGTTTTACATCCTGCCAGCGGGCCTTACCTTGGAACTTATGCTCCCCAGTGTGGCAAAGTTGGTCTCCTTTGTGGGTTCCCAACACATGGCTCTTCTGCCCCTTCTATTTGATCCTATATTTAGTACTATATTTGGTAGGTGTGTGTCTAAGTGTCTGAAATCTCTGGTCTGTCTAGGTGTTAGTTGGACCCTGAATTTCAGCAGAGTTGTAGCACCTTCTCTCCAGTTCATTGGAATCACCCAGGACAATTAACATGGTGATGAGATGGGCAACACCAATTCCAAGGAACAGAGAGTGTTTGCAACTGCAGCAAGATAGTTCCATCCATCTGTCCAATGGGATCTAAGTTCCCTCTCAATTAGAGGCAGAATCCTCAGGACTGGGGAATGAACAAGGGACTAAAGTATGCTTATTATTATTCTACTATAGACTTACTGTTATTTTAGCAATGGAAGAAATTGTATTATTGATATAAAGGCAGTGGCCACCAGAGGCTCTGAGGAGAGGGAGAAGGAAAAATAGGTGCGGTATGGGGTCATTTGGGGGACATTTGAATTGTCCTGCATGAATTGCAGTGACAGATACAAACCATTATATATTTTGCCATAACTTACAAAATTGCATGGGACAGAGTTTAAACTATAATATAAGCTATAATCCATGGTTAGTGGCAATGCTTTAATTTGTGTTCATCAATTTTAACAAATATACCACACTAATGAAGGATGTTGTTAATGTGGTAAAGCATGACAGTGGGATGGAGTGGGGTATATGGGAATCCCTTATATTTTTTACATAACATTTATGCAATCTAATGTTTCTTAAAAAGAAAGAAAGAAAGAAAGAGAGAGAGAGAAAGAGAAAGAAAGAGAGAAAGAAAGAAAAGAAAAAAAATGCCTTTGCTCATGCAAATGAATACAGAATTAGTCATTACCACAACTCTGTCAACACTTTGGAACTCTACACTTATTTTCTTGACATATAAATTCCACAATAAAAATCTGTCAAAAAGGATACACTTATTCATTGCCTCACATCTCTTCTGAATAGCTGAATCAACTATCAGGATCTGTACTTCTAAGGTTGTCTCACAGATTTTTTCCAAAGGAAAATTGTCACAATCATAGTGAGTCCATTGATTCAAAGTAAATAATAATTTGATCATGAAAGAAGGTCAATCCTTGTTACTTTGAATTTGCATTTCATAATAGGCAAATATTCTTTTGTAAGGAATATACAATTTTAAAAGATTACCTTTAGGTAGGCTTTTTTATTAAATATACAAATTATAACAATACTCATTTCATGTACTGCATATTTCCTAGCTTATAAGACTATCATGCATATCCTAGTCTGTGCTATGGAAACCAGGATATAAAAATCTACAGTTAACTTCACTTCATTTACCAATTATTTCCAGGCATTTTCAATTTATCAGTTCTGTTTTCTTTTTAACTCCTTATATCTTCCATATCTCTGGATGAGATTGAAATTGAGTCATTCACCTATTTACTCTTCATATTCTAAGAAAAATAACCTTTAATGGGCATCTATCCAACTATCTGTCTCTTCTAAGATAGTATCTCTTATATCATGTCCATAGTTCCAGAGTATATACGGAAGCTGTCCATAGTTGTTTAGCCAATATTGACCAGTGGAAGGAGAATAAAATCATTCTTCCAAATATACACATTGATGTTTATATAATTTATAAATATATTTTCTTAAGAAAATCAACTATTCAGCATTCAGTTTGGTTAGCTTGCTAATGAGAAAAAAGTGTTCAGCTAAGACTGGCTGTTCAGCAGTAGTCCCCTCATTTCATTTCATCAGCCTTAGATGAGGCAGATTTCTTTCCACCTTCTATGAGTATTGCAACTCCATGGAAGTTTCATATCAACTTCTGTATCCTCTGTTATTTCTCATGTAGCATGATATTGAAATTGGACGGTAAATTGTCTACCTCAGAAGACATAGAATTTTCTGAGAAGTTTTTTGCTGACTGTTTTATTCATTTTGGTATATCCATTGCTGGCCAAGTATGTTTCAATTAGTTGCATGTGACTCCATCTCTCATACCTAAATCGCAGTGGGCCAAGAAATTTTGTCTGTTTATTCATGGTTGTTTAATATTACATGGCAACTAGTCATCACGGATAAGTATTTATTAAATCAATTAATACATAAATGAATTAATTAATCCTAAGTGGTCAATATAAAGTGTATTAAAAAGGGAATTGAAATCTAAATAGTCCAAACATATTTTATTGAATAAATTAAAATTTAATTTATAAAATCTACCTACTTTGTAATATCACCAGAATTACTTGAGTATTAAATTAATTATATTCATTTGAATCCATAAAAAACTTTTTGTAATTATATATATTTGGATTACTCATTGGTGGGTCTACCAATATTCTGGGAATAATATCCAAATATCAAAAAGAGTTGTTGATTGTATTCATATGAATCACTCATAATATGAATGTGTTTATTGTCAAAACAGAAACACAAGAGATAGTATTCAAAAAAGCCAGAAATAGAATTAAAACTTTTAAAAGAGTTTAAAATTTTCATTTACAAGGGTAATATTTGCCTGAAAAAAATCTCCATTAAAAGAATATTACCTTTCAGCTATTACCATAGATCCTTCTGAGTCAGAAAAGCCTTAGTCATTCCATCCCTGTTGCTCATTCTGAAAATGTTTTCCTCTTGCTTATGGGAATTAGGTCTGTAATCTGGCTTCTGTCTACTGGAATCCTATGATCCATAATGAAGACTGAAGAGCTGAGTTTCATAGCAGAATGTCCTTCCATCTACCTGCAGAGGAAAGCCACCCATGAGCTTCTTTTCCTGCAATAATCCCACACTAGAGCCTTCCATATTGCCTTAGAGAAAGTGTCCCCTGGAAAACAGTTAGTTACTGCTTCATATTGCATTGTTTATTAAAACAAATTTGGCATGTCCACACCTCTGAGTATTTTGAGCCCAACCTCATTACCCTGTCAAGTCAGGTCTGTGTCATTTAGTGTAGACATTTCTATATAATTAAGTGAATGCTGTTATTTTTACGAGGCTCAAGACGTCATCACATCAACATGTGATTTCCAAGTATCTGTCTTGGAAGATGAAATATGGAAACATGAGAGATGTCTATGCCCACATATTAATAACAACTTAATTACATATAAATAACATATTAATCACAACAGGATGGTGTAATTTTTCTTCTTCAATTTACCAATGTGATTTATTTACAATAATTGATTTTCTTGTGTTGACCCACCCTTGCATACCTAGACTAAAACCTACTTGATTGTGGTGTATGATTCTTTTAATGTGTTTTTGGATTCTGTTTGCAAATATTTTGCTGAGGATTTTTGCATCTATTTTCATTAGAAATATTAGTCTGTAATATTATTTTTTAATATCTTTATCTGGTTTTAATTAGGATAATGCTGGCTTCATAGAATGAGTTTGTTAGCATTCTTTCCTGTTCAACTTTTGGAAGACCTTGAGCAAGATTGGGATTAGATAGTCTTTCAGTTATTGGTAAAATTAATCTGTGAAGCCATCTGGCCCAGGGCTTTTCATCTTTGGAAGGTTTTTGATGACTGTTTCATTCTCTTCACTTTTGATTAGTTTGTTGAGGTCTTCTATTTCATCTAGGGTCAGTTAGATGGTTTGTGTATTTCTAGGAATTTGTCCATCTCCTCTAAAATTGTCTAGTTTTTTGGCATACAGTTGTTCACAGCATCCTCAAGCTCGCTTATCTCTGTGGGGTCACTGGTAAAGCCTTCCCAGTCATTTCTGATTTTCTTTGCATCTTCTCTTTTTTTTTTTGTCAGGGTAGCTACGGGTTTGTTGATTTTGTTGATCTTCTCAAACAACCAACTTTTGATTTTGTTGATTATCTTTATTGTTTTTGTTGTTGTTATTATTCTTAATTTCATTTATTTCTGCTCAGATAATTACTATTTCTTTCTTTCAGCTTGATTCAGGATTAGTTTGCTGTCCTTCTTCTTGTTCCTCCAGGTGTGTAGTTAGATCTTCAAGTTTAGCTATTTCTTCTTTTTTAATGTAAGCATTGAGGGCTACAAATTTCCCTCTCAGCACTGCCTTTGCAGTGTCCTATATATTTTGATATGTTGTGTTCTCATTTTCATTCATCTCAAGATATTTGTTGAATTCTCTTGCAATTTCTTCCTCACTCACTGATTATTTAAGTGTTTGTAGTTTAATCTCCATATATTTGTGAATTTTCCATTATTCTGCATTTTATGATTTCCAGTTTCATTATGTTGTGATCAGAGAAATTGTTTTATAGTATTTCAATCTATTTAAAAATTTTGAGACTAGTCTTGTGAAACAACATATGGTCTATCTTGGAGAAGGATCCATGAGCACTTGAAAAGAAATTATATCCTGCTGTTTTCAGGTGCAGTGCTCTATAGATGTCTATTAGGTCTTGTTCGTTTATCCTATTATTCAAGTACCCTGTTTCTTTATACTATGTCCAGAGGTTCTATCCAATACTGAGAGTGGTGTATTGAAGTCTCCAACTATTATTTATTTTTTATTAATGATAATTTTTTAAAAAATTTTAAAACATACTAAGATTACATAAATGTAACACAAAAATTAAAGGGATTCCCATATGCCCCAACCCCCACACCACCCACAACCTCCAACATAAACATCTTTCATTAGTGTGGCACATCACCTGCAATGGATATACACATCCTGGGGCTTTGCCACTAAGCCTGGACCATAGTTCACATTGTAGACCACACTCTCTCCCACACAGTTCTGCATGTTATATGATGACATAAAATGGCATATATTTGTCATTGCAATGTCATTCAGGATAATTCCCATGTCCCAAAAAATCCCCTGTATTACAACTGCTTTTCCTTCTCCCTGCCACCAAAGTGTCCAGTGGCCACTGGCTCCACATTAATGTTGTAATTTCTTCCATTGCTTGAATCACAAAATGTCTATAAAAGAATACCAGTACGTCCACTCTAGTCCATAGCTCTCCGTCAATCCTTAGGAGTCTGGGATGCCGAGGTCCACTCCACCTCCAAGTGAGAGGGGCTTTATATCCCAAGGAAAAGATGTATGGGATTATCCTGCCCACAGCTGCAACTCTCTCCTTTTCCTGGGGTGGCCGTTGTCCATCATCATCTCCCTGCCAGGTGTTCTAGGTGAGTCCATGGAGCTGTAGAGAAGCAGTTGTTACAGCTCCACTGAAATTCTGAGATGAGCTGGCACATGGCCAGCCCAAAGACTTCAGTCTCTGGAAGTACACCTACAACCTCCAGCACCAAATATAGGTTTGAATAGAAGGAACAGATGGACCATGTGCAGGGAAGACATAGTTGAGTCCAACTCTGTCACTCTCAGGAGCACAGATTACAAAGTAGGGCCCAATGATAAGGCACCAAACTGGAGCTCCCCGCCCTGATATAGGTCATGAGTGTCTCCAGAGCCTTCAGGGGCCCCTTTCTTTGGGGTGATATCTTCATTGGAAGCCTATGAGGTCCTACTGAGATGTGCATAAGTGTTACCTCTGGGATGACCTCCCCACTCACTTTGAAGTCTCTTAACCATAAGAACTCATTTGCCATTATCTTTCCCCTTTTTATTCCAGATCTTTTTCCAGTCGTATTGCCAGTTGGAACTTGGTAGTAATCCCTCATTACCAGGAAGGCTTATCTCCGGGAGTCATGTCCCATGCTGGGAGGAAGGTAATGAATTCATATGCTGAGTTTGACTTAGAGAGAGGCCATATTTGAGCAACAAGGAGGCTCTCAGGAGGCAAACCTTAGGCACTCCATAGCAATAAGCTAACTTTCAATTTCAAGAGCAAAGACTCATAAGGCTAGTCATTAATAACAAGAGCCCATCAGTGGCTCATCCTCCTTTGCCAGACACTGACCCTGCACTTAGGGAAGTGTTGCTGCTCCCTTGTAGAATGTGGCAGAGCTCTCCAGGATTGGAATTCAGTATTCTCTCATTTATTGAGTTATTCTCCACCCACTGTGACCATGCCCATGAGCATTTGAACAATTTTATATGCCTTTTATGTATTTGCAGGTGAACTTCCTCCCATGCAGCCCATCCGTGATGCCCCCCACCAATGATCCTCTCCTGCCCCAGTTGTAACTCTTCTGTGATTCAAGGCTTCTTTAAAGATGAAGCCAATACAATAGACAAATACAATTAATAGGGAAATGAAATAATAATAATAAGTTTAAATGTAAGAGATAAAATACATGGAAACTTAAAAAAAATTAAAAATAAAATCTTGGGATATTCAAAAAATGGGGAAAAAATTAAAAAAAAAAATTTATTGACATTTTGCCTTTTATCACTGCAATGTCTGATGTCCTGTCTGTACCATGGAACCTTCCCCCTCTCACTTCCCAGTGTTTCACTATTTGCCATTTAATTTACAAAGAAGTTTTAGGTCACAGCAAAGTTACACACAAAATACAAGAGACTCTCATATACTCTCCTCCCACTTTCCTCACCCCATATTAAAACATTTTTGTATGTGAATGGTAGCATTGTTATAAATGTTATACAGATAGTGAAACATAGCTACTAAACATTGCCAATGGTTCACAGTATGGTTTACATTTTAGACCATACACTTTTTTAAATTTTGATGATATTTACCATGTCCTGTGTCCATCACTGTAAGGTAATGAAAAACATTTCCACTGACCATGAAATACCCTGTTTTATTTATTCTGTTCCTCCCTCCCCATCCCCCTGGGGCCCACAATGAGCCCCTGGCTTGACACATTGGATGGCAAGATTCATAGTTACATGCAACACAAGTCCTGACACACTGGTTTGTCCTCCCCTATTAGGAATCGCCCTTGCTCATAAGAGATGCCCACCTGTCTATTTCTGAGCGAATCAGTACTCCCAAAGTTGGGAGTCATCTCCTTCCCGCTCATTATGTGGGCCTCCACCCACTGATACAACACATTATGACAGGATGAACACTCACATACTCCCTAAAAGTGTGCTCCAGGTGTGCCCTGTCTCGAATGCCACCCCAACCAAAACGTGAAACCAGTGACACTTCCTTGTCATAATGACATAAGAGCATTCCCACCTCTGTACTTTCAACCTCATACCCACAAACCTCATACCCACAAATCCCAAGTCTTCACCTGGTCCCTGGACGATCTCTCCCCTCTGTATCCTGAGTATTATAAGCCACCCTACCCAATCTACAAACCTGTCAACGCTGCACAACACAACCCAATATTATCAATACCCACCTGTTCTATCCCTTCAATACACAACTACTCTCTAACACTTTAACATAGATTACGTCCATATGGGTGATGGCTCACAACTTTCTCTTCTCTTTCTCTTTTTTGTAACCCTATCTTTCAGACAATTGTTCTCAGAGACTGCTCAATTTCCTTAAATCATATCAGTGAGGTCATGTACTGTTCATCCATTAATACCTGGCTTGCTGCAATCAATGTAAGGTCTTAAAGTTTTGTCCATGTTATTCCATGTGTTAGCACTTTATTCCTTCTTACAGCTGAGTAATATTCCATTGTATGTATGCACCACATTTTCTTTATCTATTCATCTGTTGATGGGCACCTGGGTTGATTCCAACTTTTGGCAAAAGTGAACAATGCTGCTATGAACATTGGTGTGCATAATCTGTTCATGTCTTTGCTTTCAATTCTTCTTGGAATATACTCAGCAGTAGAATCTCTGGATCATATGGAAAATCTCTAGTTCGTTTTTTGAGGAACTGCCAGACTGTCCTCCAAAGTGGCTAGACCATTCCACAATCCCACCAGCAGTGTATGAAGGTTCCCATTCCTCCACATCCTCTCCAACACTTATAGTCTGCTGTTTCTTTAATAGCCACCATTTTAATGGGTGTAAGATGGCTTCTCATTGTAGTTTTGATTTGCTATTCCCTAATAGCTAGCGGTGTCGAGCATTTTTGATGAGCTTTTTCTTCCTTGGAGAAGTGTCTTTTCAGGTCATTTAGCCATTTTTTAAATGAATTGTTTGTCTTTTTATTTTCAAGGTGAAGGATTTCTTTATATATGCAGGATATTATGCTCCTATCAGATATATGATTGCCAAATATTTTCTCCCATTGTGTAGTCTGCCTTTTTATTTTCTTGATAATGTCCTTTGAGGTGCAAATGTTTTTAATTTTGAGGAGTTCCCATTTTTCTATTTTTTCTTTTGTTGCTCATGCTTTGCGTGTGAAGTTCATGAAACCATTTCCTATTACAAGATCCTGTAGATGCTTCCCTACATTTTCTTCCAAGGTCTTTATGGTCTTGGCTTTTATATTTAGATCTTTGATCCATCTTGAGTTGATTTTTGTATAAGGTGTGAGATGGTGTTCCTCTCTCATTCTTTTGGATATGGATATCCAGTTCTCGAAGCACCACTTGTTGAAGAGGCCATTCTCTCTCAACTGATTAGGCTTGATTGCCTTTTGAATATCAGATGACTGTGTATGTGAGGTATTATTTCAGAACTCTCAATTTGGTTCCATTGTTCAGTGTGTCTATCCTTGTGCCAATACCATGTTGTTTTGACCAATGTAACTTTGTAGTAATTTTAAGGTCAGGTAGTGTGATACCTCCAACTTCATTTTTCTTTTTCAATATGTCATTGCCAAATCAGGACCTCATACCCTTCCAAATAAACTTTGAAGTTAGTTTTTCCAGTTACTTAAAAAATACAACATTGATTTTTATTGGCATTGCATTAAATCTCTAGATTACTTTGGGTAGGATAGACATCTTGCTGATGTTTAGTCTTCCTATCCATGAACAGGGAATATTCTTCCATTTATTTAAGTCTTCTTGGATTCCCTTTAACAGTGTTGTGTAATTTTCTGTACATAAGTCCTTTACATGTTTAGTTAAATTTATTCCTAGTTATTTGATTCTTTTAGTTACTATTGTAAATGGAATTTTTGTCTTGATTTCTTCCTCAGATTGCTCAGTATTGGTGTACACAAATGCTACTGATTTTTGTGCATTGTTCTATAGCCTGCAATGTTACTGAACACCTTTATAAATACTAGAAGCTTAGTTGTGGCTTTCTCAGGGCTTCTTATGTATAGGATCATGTTGTCTGCAAACAATGAAATTTTTACTTCTTCTTTTCCAATTTCGATGCCTTTTATATTTTGTTCTTGCCTCAGTACTCGAGCAAGTACTTCTACGGCAATGTTAAATAGGAGTGGTGATAGTGGGCATCCTTGTCTTGTTCCCTATCTCAGAGGGAAGGCTTTTAGTATTTCACCATTGAAGGTGATGTTAGCTTTGGGTTTTTCATATATACCTTTTATCATGATCAGAAAGTTTCCTTCTATTCCTATCTTTTGCAGTGTTTTTATCAGGAAAGAGTGCTGTATTTTTTGAATGCTTCTTCTGAATCTATAGAAATGATGATGTGATTTTTTTTTCTCAATCTGTTTATGTGGTGTATTACATTGATTCATTTTCTTATGTTGAACCATCCTTGCATATCTGGGATGAAACTCATTTGGTCATGATGTATGATTCTTTTGATATGTTGTTTAATGTGATTATCAAGTATTTTGTTGAGGATTTTGGCATCTAGGTTCATTAGAGAAATTGGTGTATAATTTTTCTTTCTTGTGGCATCTTTGTTTGGCTTCAGTTTATGGCAATGTTGGCATCACAGAATGAGTTAGGCAATATTCCTTCTACTTCTATTTTTTGGAAGAGCTTAAGCAAAATTGGTGTTAACTTTTTCCGGAATGTTTGGTAGAATTCAGCTGTGAAGCCATCTCATCCTGGTCTCTGTTTAGTTGAGAGTTATTTGATGACTGAGTCTATCTCTTTAATTGTATTTGGACTGTTGAGTTCATCAATTTTTTCCTTTGTCAATGTAGACTGCTTGTGAGTTTCTAGGAATTTGTCCATTTCCTCCAAATTATCATTCTTGTTGCCATATAATTTTTCAAAGTATCTTTTATGTTGCTGTTTAATTCTTTGGGGTCAGTATTGATATCCACTTCTTCATTCCTTATTTTGTTCTTTTTCATCTGCACTTTTTTTTTCTTAGTCTGGCTAAGGGTTTGTCAATTTTTATTGATATTCTCAAAGAAACTGCTTTTGGTTTTGTTTATTTTTTTCTATTGCTTTCTTATTTTCTGTTTCATTAATTCTGCTCTAATCTTTGTTATTTCTTTCTTTCTACTTCCCTTGGGCTTAGTTTGTTGTTGTTTTCCCAGTTCCTCCAGGTGTGCAGTTAGGTCTTCAATTATAGCTTATTCTTCTTTTTTAATATATGCATTTATGGCTATGAACCCATTAGAATGGTGCCTATTTAAAAAACAGGAGATTATAAGTGTTGGAGAGGATGTGGAGGAATGGGAACCTTCTTCCACTGCTGGTGGGATTGTGGAATGGTCTAGCCACCTTGGAAGACAGTTTGACAGTTCCTCAAAAAACTAACAAGAGATCTTCCATATGATCCAGTGATTCCACTGCTGAGTATATACCCAGAAGAATTGAAAGCAAAAACACGAACAGATTATGCACACCAATGTTCAGAGCAGCTTTGTTCACTTTCGCCAAAAGTTGGAATCAACCTAGGTGCCCATCAACAGATGAGTGGATAAAGAAAATGTGGTGCATACATACAATGGAATATTACTCAGCTGTAAGAAGGAATAAAGTGCTAACACACGGAATAACATGGGCAAATCTTTAAGACCTTACATTGATTGCAGCAAGCCAGGTATTAATGGATGAACAGTACATGACCTCACTGATATGAATTAAGGAATTTGAGCAGTCTCTGAGAACTATTGTCTGAAAGATAGGTTTACAAGAAAGAGAAGAGAAAGTTGTGAGCCATCACCCATATGGACGTAACCTATGGTAATGTGTTAGAGTATAATTCCGTATTGAAGGGATAGAACAGGTGGGTAGTGATATTACTGTGTTGGGTGGTGTAGAATTGACAGGTGGGTAGATTGGGTAGGGTGGGTTAGAATGCCCAGGAAACTTCAAGGGTTTATTCTGTTGATTAGCTTCTCTCTCTGCTCTAGAGTTATATTTAGCTGGTGGTTCTGTGTGTGTTAAATTTTATCTTTGAAACTTTGTTCTTCTTGTTCTATTTCCTTGCTTTTTTCTATGTACCCTTGAGGGAAAAAGATTAGGGCCAGAGGAATCAGAATAGGTAAGATAGCAAAAAGAATAATAGTAATATTGATAAAAGTTAGGAGAGGGGCTGTATAAGACTTAGTAAACTATTATTGTAGACAACTTTAATTTCTCCTTTTATTTTGTTTTTGTTTTTTCTTTACTCCATGCATTGAATATCTTTTTACAGGTTTTCACCTTCAATCTATTGGTATCCTTGGGTCTAAGGTTAGCCACTTTTAGGCAGCATGTAGATGGCTCATATTTTCTTATCCATTACATCAGTTAGCAACTTCTGATTCAGGACTTTAATTCATTAACATTCAATGTTATTACTATAATGGCAGTCCTTATTTCACCCATTTTGACATTTGGGTTTTATATATCATATTTTATTTTCATCACTCTTTTTATATGTTTAATTACTTTTACTGACATATTATTCATTTCTAGACTCTCTTCCAATGCTATCTTTCCTGTCATTTGTTTTCAGTCTGTAGCACTTCCTTCAGTTCTTCTTGCAACACCTGTCTCTTGGTTGCAAACTCTCGGAGTTTCTGCTTATATTTGAATATTCAAAACTCAACCTCATTTATGAAACACAATCTTGCTGGATATAAGATTCACAGCTGGCAGATTTTCTCTTTCACTATCGTAACTATATCAGAATTCTTGCTTCCATGGTTTCTTATGAGAAATTTGCATTCAATCTTACTGGGTGTCCCTTACATGGGATGCATTGCTTTTCTTTTGCTGATCTCAGAATTGTCTCTTTGTCTTTGGCATTTGACATTGTGATTAGTATGTATCTTGGAGTAGGTCTACTTGGATTTATTTGGATGGAAGTACATTGTGCTTCTTGGACACAGATATCTAAAAACTTCAATAAGGTTGAGAAATTATTTGCCATTATTTCCTCAAATATTCCTTTGGCCCCTTTTCTTTTCCTTTCTTCTTCTGGAACACCTATGACACATATGTTTGCATGTCCTTTGCCAAAATTTAGTTCCCTGAGACACTTTTCAATTTTTTACATCCTTTTTTAAAAATCTGTTCTTTATATGTTTGTATATGTTTATTTTGGGAGGCCTTGTCTTCAACCTCACTGATTATTTCTTTTGACACCTCAAATCTTCTCTTATATGCCACCAGGGTATTTTTATTTCATTTATTGTGCTTTTCATTCCCATAAGTGTTGTTATTTTTCTAGGTGTTCTTTCAGAGGCTGAAAAAACACCAACCCCCTCCTATCCTTTGGGCAATTGGGGATGGAACAAAGGCTTTCATAAAACCAGTTTGCAAGCCAAAAGCACCTGCATTTGCCTAAAGAGGCCAAGGAAACACAGCTCCCCTACTATCCTACTGGGGGGGG
>JAQZBX010018414.1:0-13823 GCA_029593785.1 Cabassous unicinctus | reverse complement strand
ACAAAGATAAGTTAATACGAATCTTTCTCAAGCTCTTCCAAAATTTGAACAGGAAAGGATGCTACCAAACTCATTCTATGAAACCAACATATTCCACTACAAAAATCAGATAAAGATACTATGAAAAAAGAAACTTATAGACCAATATCTCTAATGAAAATAGATACAAAAATCCTCAACAAAATATTTGCAAACAGAATCCAAAAGCACATTAAAAGAATTATACACCATGAGCAAGTGGGTTTTATTCCAAGTATGCAAGGTTGGGTCACCATAAGAAAATCAATTAGTGTAAAAAGCTACATTGATAAATTGAAGAAGAAAAATCACATGATCCTCTTGATTAGTGCAGAAAAGACATTTGACAAAATGCAGCACCCTTTCTTGATGAAAACACTCCAAAAGATAGTCATAGAAGGAAGTTTCTTCAATATAAATGGCATACATGAAAAACCTACAGCTAGCATTTTACTCAATGTTGAAATCCTGAAAGCTTTCCCTCTGAGATCAGGAACAAAACAAGGATGATCACTGTCACCATTATTATTCAATATTGTGCTAGACGATATAGGAAGAGCAATTAGGCTAGACAAAGAAATAAAAGCACCCAAATAGGACAGGAAGAATTAAAACTTTCACTATTCACTGATGACATGATACCCTATCAGAAAATCCATTAAAACAAAGCTACTAGAATTAATAAAAGAGTTCAGTAAAGTGGCAAGACAAAAGGATAATATGTAAAAATCGATAGCGTTTATATACACTACTGATGTGCAATCTGAGGAGGAAATCAGAACAAAAATTCCATTTGTAATAGGAACTAAAGCAATCAAATATTTAGGAATAAACTTAACCATGACATAGGGACCTGTGTTCAGAAAACTGCCAAACATTGATAAAAGATACAAATGGGGACAAATGGAAGGGCATTCCATGTTCATGGAATGGAAGACTAAATATTGTAAAGATGTCAATTTTACCCAAACTGATTTACAGATTCAAAGCAATCCCAATAAAAATCCCAACAGCCTTTTTTTTTGCAGAAATTGGAAAGCCCGTAATCAAATTTGTTTGTAAGAGTAAGGGATCCCGAATAGCCAAAAATATCTTTAAAAAGAAAAACAAAGTTGGAGGATTCCACTTCTTGACTTTAAAGCATATTACTTAGATTAAGTGATAAAAGCAACATGGTACTGGCATAAGGACAGACAGATTAACCAATGAAACTGAATTGAGAACTCAGAGATTGACCCTCACATCTACAGTCAAGTGACTTTTTAAAAGGCTGTTAAGCCAACCAACCTGGGCCAGAACAGTCTATTCAACTAATGGTGCTGGGAATTCTGGATAGCCATAGCCAAAAGAAAGAAAAAAGACCTCTATCTCATACCATATACAAAAATTAATTAAAAATGGATCAAGTACTTAAATATAAAATCAACATCCATAAAACTCCTAGAAGAGAGTGAAGGAAAACATCTTCAAGATCTTGCGGTAGGTGGTAGTTTCTTAAACCTTATGTCCAAGGCATGAGCAACAAAAGAAAAAATAGATAAATAGGCTGTCCTCAAAACTCAACAATTTTGCACCTTAAAGAACTTTGTTGGGATCTCATTGACTGCTAACATAAATATTGTCTCAAATAGCAGAGATATCCAGGCAGTGTAGGCAGGGAAGATAGCTCAGGAGTTTGTTGCCCTCCCAGTGGGCCCCACTTGGGAACTTATGCTCCCCAGTGTGACAGAGTTAAACTCAGGTGTGGTTTCCCTACAAATGGCTCTTCTGTCCTTCTATTTGAACCTATAATTAGTACTAGAGCTGGTAGGTGTACATCCAAGAGACTTAAATCTTTGGGCTGTCCATGTGCCAGCTGGGCCCTGAATCGCAACAGACTTGCAACACCTACTCTATACTTCATTGGAATCATCCAGGACAACTAACAAGGAGATGATAATGGACAATGACCATCCCAAGGAACAGAGAGAGTCTGCAACTGCAAGCAAGTTTGTCCCATCCATCTGCCCAATGGGATCTAAGCCCCTTCTCAATTAGAGGTGGAGTGGACTTCACCATGCCAGTATCCTCATGATGGAAGAATGAATGATGGACTAGTGTGGACTTCCTGGTATTCTAGTATAGATTTTTGTGATTCTAGCAATGGAAGAACTTTTATCTTTGATATGGAGGCAGTGGCTACTGGAGGTTCTGAAGGGAGGCAAAGGGAAAAACAGGTGTAATATGAGGACATATTTGGGACTTGGGAATTTTCCTGAATGACATTACAATGACAGATACAAGCCTTTATATATCTGGTCATAACTTACAAAATTGTGCAAGAAAGAGTGCAAACTACAATGTAAACTATAATCCACACATAGTGATAATGTTCTAAAATATGTTCACCAATTGTAAAATATGTACCACTCTAATGTATGATGTTGTTAATGTGGGAAAATGTGGGAGGGGCAGGGAGCAGGGCATATGGAAATCCACTATATTTTTAAAGCAACATTTATGTAATCTAAGTATCTTTATAAAAAATTTTAAAAAAATTTTACCAAAAAAAGAGTGAAAAAGCAGCCGACTCAATGGGAGAAAATATGTGGCAATCACATATCTGATAAGGGTTTAATATCCATTATATATAAGGAGCTCATACAACTCAACAATAAAAAGAAAAGGTATCTGATTATGAAATGGGCAAAAGACTTGAAAAAACAACTACCCAAAGAAGAAGTAAAATGGTGAAGAAATACATTAATAACTGCTCAACATAGCCAGTGATTAAGGAAATGCAAATCAAAACTATAATGAGATATCATTTCACCCCTATTTGACTGGCTGCTATTAAACAATCAGAAACTGTAAATGTTGGAGAGGATGTGGAGAGATAGGAATGCTTATTCACTGTTGGTGGGAATGTAGAATGGTACAGCCACTGTGGAGGACTTTTTGGCAGTTCCTAATGAAGGTGAAACAACCCAGGTGTCCATCCACTGATGAATGGATAAAAAACTGTGGAGTATATACATGTTAGAATATTATGCAGTGGTAAGAAGAAATGAAGTTGTAAAACATATGACAAAATGAATGAACCTGAAAGACAGTACATTGAGGGAAGCAAGCCAGACACAAATGGAAAAATACTATATGATTGCCCTATTATGAACCAAATATACTGTGTGAAATATAAATATATTATGCAAAATATTTACATGGGTAGAATAGCATATATAAGACCATTTTTCCTTGAAGCTGAACCAACGTAAGTTAATAGTACAAATTGTTACTATCAGACAAACAAAAAAAGTCATGCTAAGTGAAGGAGACAAGACACAATACTAAAAATTTTATGATTCCATATGTGTAAAATGCAATATAAATCAATTTATAAAGATGAAAGGAGATTAGTGGTTACGTAGGTCTGAGGAAGGAGTGTTTAGGGGTGTGGAGTCTTTTTTTGGAGGAATGAAATTGTTCTAAAATTTTTGAGACCATTAATATGCATTGTGATTATACTAAAAGCCATTCACTACACACTTTGGATAGAATAGCCAGAAACAGCAGCTATGTACAGAAATTGAGAGGTGAGGAATTTTCTTGTTTGTTGGTCTGGTTATTATTATTATTATTATTATTATTGAAATATTGAAAATGCTCTAATAATGATTCAAATGATGAATGCACAAGTATGTGCTTATAGCAAATACCATTGTTTGTACACTTTGAATGAATTTTTTGCCTTATTAATATGCATCAATAAAATTGTTTTGTTTAAAAAACATGAATATAATGAAAATAAGTTTAAAAATTAGTTTCTAAGAAAGTTTGTATTAAATTGAAAATTAGATTTTAGAAACAATTCTGTCATACACATTAGCTTGAGAGTTTTACAATATATAAAGAACTATTTGAGAGGATTGTTAGCAATTTTATTTAAAGTGGCTTATTTTGAAATTGTAAAACGGAAAATGTCATATTTGTAAGATCTGTTTCATTCTATGAACCATTTTTTCCCCAGATAAATACTACTTGATGTTACGACATTATGTATAAGGAAAACACATTCATATTGCTAAATAGATAATGGCTGTCAATCTAATAGTGTATAAATTGTGTACTAGTAAGTTTCCAATTCCAAATTGTAACTATTCTTTATCAAACCCCATTTTCAAATTTTTGGCATAGAGTGTTATTATTAAACCATTTACATGTGTAAGCCCATATATTCTTCCATATATTCTTCAGAGTTTTCAACCAAACCAACATATTCCAATGGAATGATAGAAAAAGCCGATATGATAATTCAGCTATATCCCAGTAAGTCAGATTTACATGGAATTTCAAAAGGATAAAAACATTTCTATGTTTTCCAATATTTATTGTTGTATTTGAAAATAACCCAGTTTTGAAGTATATTATTGCATTAGATCATAATGATTGTTTTTAATAATTTAATACATATATCAGTTTGAAATGCTATGATAGTTTTTCATGGATACAAGCAAAAGTTTTATAAATTATTTAGGATTTTTGATCATTTTTAGAGTGAAAAGTTTCCCTGAAACACAAAAACTTGAGTACAAATCATTTATGTAAATTCTATTAAATTTTATATTGCTGTATTTCAAGGAAATTCAGGTAATATACTTTTTTGTATGTAACCATATATTCCTACCAATACCATATTCTGAATGTTCTATTTCATGAATATAATCGTTTGGTTTTATTATATGTCTGGCCATAATTTTTCCTCATAGTCATCTCCAGTTGGCAAACCTGTCCAAACAAATGTGTTTGATTTCACTCTGAATATCCTTTGCATATCAAAGAATTTGTGTAGGCTCTATATAACAGAAAAATCCTTCTAATATTTGATTTTTGCCCAAAATATACCCATTAAAACTGAGGACATGGCATTATTATAAACATTTGTAAAATTTTATTGGGATGACTTCCAGAGTGCTCATGAGACCTGCTATTTGGGGTACTATCTACTTTGGCAGTCCATGAGATCTTGCTGGGATGTGTATAAATGGAACCTCTGGAGTGACCTCCCAACTCACTCTGAAATCTCTTAGTCATATAAACTCACTTGTTCTTACATTTTCCCTGTTTTGGTCAAGGTCTTTTTCCAGTTGCATTGTTAGTTGGCGCTTGGAAATAATCCTTCAGTACCAGGGAAGCTCATCCCAGGGGTCATGTCCCATGCTGGGGGGAAAGTAATGTATTTATATGTTGAGTTTGGCTTAGAGAGAGGCCACATTTGAGCAACAAGGAGGCTCCCAGGAGGCAACTCTTAGCACCCTATAATACTAGGCTGTTTCAATTTTATAAGTAAAGGCTCATAAGCACAGTCATCAATATTAAGGCCCCGTGAATGTAACATCCTCCTTCACTAGTCATTGCCCCTGTACTTGGGAGACTCTTGCTGATCAATTGGAGAATGTAGCAGTGCTCCCCAGGTTAGGAATTTGATATTCCTTCAGTTATTGTGTGAATGGTAATGACCCATAACCATTTGAACACATTTATATTTCTTATATGTATGCCCAGGTGAGTTTTATGTTTCCCCCATCAATGACACTCTGCACCAATGATCCTCCCTGCCACAGTTGTTACCCTTCTGTGATCCAAAGCTTCTTCAAAAATGAAACCAATAGAATAGCCAAACACAATTAATAAGAAAATGAAATAATAATGATAGTTTTAAAAATAAAACACAAAACTTTAAAAAAATAAAAAAATTGGGGATAAAAAATAATGAAAAATATTAAATTTTTTTGGCATTTTGCATTTCATCACTGTAAGATCTGTTGTCCTATATGTGCAGTGACATTTTCTTCTGTCTATTCCCCCAGCATCTTACTTTTTTCATTTTGTCCTCAAAGAAGTTTTAGGTTACAGAAAAGTCATGTAGCAAACACAAGGGACTCCCATAAAACCAACATCATCCCCCCTTCCCCCATTCTGCTCTTAATAACACTTTATATGTTTCAGAGCAGATAGCTCAGGAGCTTGGTGCCTTACCAGTGGACCCTACTTTGGAATTTATGCTCCTCAGCATGATAGAGTTGGACTCAGTTGTGGTTTCCCTACATTTGGCTCTTCTGTCCATCTATTTGAACCTAAAATTAGTACTACAGTTGGTAGGTGTACATCCAAGAGATTTAAATCTTTGGGCTGTCCATGTTCCAGCTGGGTCCTGAATCTCAAACAGTGTTGCAACACCTAATCTCCAGTTCATTGGTCTCACCCAGGACAACTCACAAGGAGGTGATGATGGACAACTACCATAACAAGGAACTGAGAGAGTCTACAACTGCAAGTTAGGGAGTCCCATCCATCAGCCCTATGGGAACTCAGCTGCCTCTCAAATAGAGGTGGAGTGGACATCAACATCCCAGAGTCCTCAGGATTGGGGAATGAACTATGGACTAAAGTAGTCTTACTGGTATTCTCCTATAGACTTATTTTGATTTTAGCAATGGAAGAAATCAAATCATTGACTTGGAGGCTGTGGCCACTGGAGGTTCTGAGGGCAGGGAGAAGGAAAAACAGGTTTAATGCAGGCGCATTTTCAGGACTTGAGAATTGTCCTGAATGACATTGCAATGACAGATGCTGGCCATTATATATCTTGCCATAACCTACCGAATTGGATGGGAGACAGTGTAAAATAAATGTAAACTTTAAACCATGCTTAGTGACAATACTCCAAAATGTGTTCATCAATTGCAGTGAATGTACCTCACTAATGAAGGATGTTGTTAATGTGGGAAAATGTGGGTGGTGTGGGGAGCAGGGCATATGAGATTCCCTATATTTTTTATGTGCCATTTGTGTAATCTAAGTATATTTAAAAATAATAATAAATAATAAAAATAAAGAAATAAAGAAAAGAGAGAAAAAATCTAATTGTCTTTGTGAAAACCTTTTTATGTGTCCCTTGCTCTGTTGAAGCCAAAAATGTCCTGTACTAAGTCATAGGTAAATTCTGCTTCTTATCTTGACTCACCAAAACTCTCCTTACCGATATTTGTAATTGTGCGGATTACCTATTGAGTATGTGGAGGTTTGTATTTTTGAGCTTTCATTTCCAAGACTTTTCTTAAAGCTTCTAGCCTCTCCTACATTCCAATACTCTTCTGATTGGCAGCTATTAATAGACATTTTCAGAATAAGGATAAATAGGCTACTTTGCTCCAACATGTTTGTGTAGGTGATAACTAACAATCTGAGTTTTACCTAACATTATTGTCATATAACATGCTCAAGAATCTCTTCAAAATCCTTGTAAAACATTCCAATCTGTGACACAACCATTTTTAATTGCTTTCATTTTATAATCCATTCTAAAATGAATCTCATTTTTCTTTAATTTGGTAACTACTGGTCAATTTTTGTTTGTCTTTATTGAAAAGCATTATATGATTTCCCTTAATTCCATTTTACTTTAAGTCCTTAAAATAAAGGTTGGAGGGGGGAGTTGCAAAGATTATGGATATGTTGCAATCTACACAAATTACATTTAGTACCTTACATAAAATTGAAAATATATTTACTAACCAGTGACTATGTCACATTTTTTAATATTTCTTTTTTGTTAAGTTTAACAAACAGACAAAACAAACTTTTCTTACTAATTGTATTGCTAATAAGTAATATTATACTTCTAATCGCTATTGTATATTGAAAAATTCCTTATCAGTTAAGAGTTGAAAGAAACTTGGCCTCTCTGAATGGTAAAATTACCAGTTCCCTAGGGCTCCTGAAAAGTGTATCTCATACATGTTACCCCTAATGACTAACCATTTTTATAAAGAATACAGAAGCACAACTGTTTCTGTGATTTGGAGCAAATATGATATTCTTGGAAAAGTGACTCCTTGAAGAGTGAAGCAAGATCACAGATTTTACAAAGTATCAATAATTATGCAAAAGAAATATTCATATTACAAAAGACAAACTGCTTCCTCATTTCTCAGGGAGGTTTGTATGCTTTAATTCACATATTTCTTTAAAATGGCTAATGAAAAATTTCCCTGACACAGCTGTGATATGTTTCAAGATTATCAAGCATACTTAGTTATTTCTGCCCCATGATATAAATTGTCATGGAGAGTGTAAAAGTTTCTGAAAATGGTTTAATTATAGGTAGTTAGTTTTACAAGTGGTACCTGATGATATGTATATGATACATAGTTTGTATTCTAAATACTGAAAATACAATGATACAGAAATTGCTATGAAATTGAAAGAGCAGAAGCACTTTATATTAAGCATTACTTGAATTAGATTGTAAAGGAGAACAAAGAAACTGAAAGGCAACAGTGAGCTACTGCAGCATTCCGTGGAAATAAATCCTCATAAGCAAAGTGAAGTTTTTACTATGAAGAATTTCTTATATTTATTGGCAGGATATTGGGATCTAGATATGTTATTATTCAGATTTGTATTATGCCCCATTATTTCATGTGTTAAACAATTGAAGAGGAATGGGTGTCCCACTCACTGTGTTTTTTTAACACATTAAAAAATTGTGAAGTAAATAAATTATAAATATGCTGGAGGTAATAAGGAGGAGGGATAAACTATGAACTTTGTCTTTCCCTCTTATGTCCAAGGCTGTGTATTTAAACATCATTGTGCCTTCTGAAGTAGAAGATGTATGATAATTTTAGTATAAGGAAAATTGAGAATTTTATAGAGTTGGTGAATAAATACACTTGGAAGAGATGAAGGTTAAGAATGATATGTTTAACCATGTGTGCTATGATTAAGGAACTTAGTAATTATCTGTACTGTTGGTTATGACAAATAAGCAACACTTAGGTAAATAGCATCATCTTAATTACTGAGTTATGTTTTAACCATTTAATAAAATCCCAGCTAAAGGACATTCTCATCCTCATCATATTGAGTATAGAAGAAAGATACATAATAAAAATTACTACTTTTATAAAATAACTAAAGTAAATATATTTTTAAAATTCTAAAAATTCACAAGACTGTAATCAATGAAAGTAAACCAACATTAATAACCATGTAAAAGTCTAGTCAAAGTGTATGCTATTTTAAAATTATAAATGGATTATATATAAAAATACTATTAACAAAAATAAAATTTATAACATTTTTATACATATTTTCCCTCCATTCCACTTTTTCCACATGTAAAATTAAATAGTTCTGAAATGAGATTGCTCAAGATAATTACTTTTAGAGTTGAAAACATAATTAACACTGGAAAAGAATTTCTTTATGATTTGGTATGCTTCATGACAAGCAGAAGTAAAAGAGTTGTGGTTATAATAGCAATTCTGAATAGGGGACTTCAGTAAACTCTAGATGTAGGATGAAATACCTGGACACAAAATTAGCCCACCAAATATTTTAATTCTTGTCTGAAGGAAGGAAGGATGCTTTGAGGAAGAAAAATATCATGTGTGATACTCTTCTTAGATACTGTGTGCAGGTTGGTAGGTAAACTATAGTAAACAGCAAGGGAACTCTGGTACACACTGAAACAGAAAATTGAAATCTATCAGAATCAGAAGAGAATTTTTTTAGACATTACTGCAAAGGGGGAAAAATAGGCTTCACATGCATATCTATATAACAACTGAAATGAAAGTATGAGGCACAATCCTTCTGCTCGCCTTTGGATTAAACCAGCTGAGAATAATCTCAGATCCATTCACCAACTGTGACAGAAACTGATTTTTATTCAGCTGGGGAAAGACAGGGTGATACCTGCAATCATCCTAGCCACCTGGCACATGAGGAGCATAGCTGTTCAGTGTTCAATCAAGCAGGCTGATGCAGAGGCTCTCTTACAGAGCATGTCTTATCTAAAAATTTGTTAATGGAGAAAATGAGAAAATAATCACTGGGTATCTCCGGGGCAGTTTGAAAAGATATTTTACTAAAATAGTATAAATATGACTAAACACTGAAGGTTTGATGGCCTTGCTTTCATTATAATTTATTTGATATACTTAGATTGTCTTATCTATGCTTGCTGAAATTAACATATTGAAGAGAGTTGTGAAAATCTAAAAGGATATATGTGAAATCATGGAATTCAAAATATGTCTTTTGTCCATTTCTTCTCAGCTGATTTCTTCATGAAAAGCATTCCAAATTTAGCATTTTATTTTTGAGTTATGTTGATTACCTCCATTTGGTTTTAGTATATACATATTATTTTATATTTTGACTACAGGGGAATGGCAACATATTAGGAGAAATGGACAATCACACTGTTTTCACAGAATTCCTCCTCATGGATATCTCAACCTCCCGAGAGCTCCAAGTCCTACTAGGTCTGCTATTCTTAGTGATTTATCTAGGAG
Organism: Cabassous unicinctus; assembly: GCA_029593785.1. Taxonomy (NCBI): domain Eukaryota; kingdom Metazoa; phylum Chordata; class Mammalia; order Cingulata; family Chlamyphoridae; genus Cabassous; species Cabassous unicinctus. The sequence goes on along the minus strand of JAQZBX010018414.1, from coordinate 3,462 downwards.
CCCTGACTGGGAATCTTTTAACTGTTACTGTCATTGTAATTGACCAACATCTGCACTCTCCAATATACTCCTTTCTAGGCAATTTATCCTTCATCGTCCTTTGCTGCATTTCAGTTACCGTTCCCAAAATATTTGTGAATTCTCTGTCAGACTGTAAACTGATTTCTCTCCCAGCATGTGCTGCTCAGATTTTCCTGTTTACCCAGTTTTGATGCACAGTTTTTCTTCTTTGTGGTGATGTCCTATGATTGCTATGTTGCTATTTGCCACCCTCAGCACTATAGGCTCACCGTCACTCCATGTCTGTGCACACAGGCAGCTGGTGGCTCCTGGTTATGTGGGTTGGTCAATTCTTCTATCCTCACAGGAATCATGTTCAGAGTCCAATGTGATCCATAAATATTTCTGTGATGTGCCTCAAATTTTTAGGATGTCCTCTTCAGATGTTCAGTTTTCTGAGTCTATGGCCTTAATTTTTACTACTTGTAGTTTTTTAGTATGCTGTGCTTTTATGTTTATGTCCTATATTGATATATTTTCAGCGGTCCTTAAGATGCATTCTGTGGAAACATGTAACAAAGCCCTATCCACCTGTACCCCACAATTGGCAATTTTATTTTTGATTTTAGTTTCTGGGTGAATTGCTGCTTTTGGTCCCATTGCAAATAAAGAATCTCTCAGTAGTCTTCTCACAGGCATGTTCTACACCATGATGCCCCTGATCATAAACCTCATCATCTATAGCCTGCAGAACAGAGAGATTAAATCTTTTCTATGCAGAATTTTGAGATGCCAAGCAGGGTTTTTTTTTTAATTAAAATATTCTGAAAATTAATGGGATGAAGTTTAATTTATATTTGAAATTTGTTTTAAATTTGAATATATCCCTATCAAATACCTAGAACTTTGTTTCCTCCATGTCCTTCTGTTGATTGCACTAGAGTGAACTGTACATCTGCATCCTAGTTTTTCAAATCCATTCATTTATGTAATTAAAACATTCTTCAGAAAATTATTTTACACATTTTAAAATTATTTTGAATGATTTTTGAGTGATTTTTAGCTGAAAAAAAGTATGATATCATATGGGGAAGATGATGGTTAAGTACCTCACAGCAGCCTATATATTTTAGAGTTCCTCAAGATATAGGATCCTGCTGCCCTGGAAGGGAACACTGAGTATTTTGAATTCCAGAATTCAATTCAAATTACTGTATTTGAAGTCTCCTGTCTACAAATGTATGCCAAAATAGCAATGCAGTTAGAACTAAGGCATAACTACAGAATTAAGGAAACAATGATTATACAGCATTGAGTTTCACTTTATAGTAGGATCTCTCATTTGAATGTGGACTATAAAAACCTGTCACTCAACAGAGCATATCATTTCAAATATTTTTCTTAGTCTGAGCTGGCTGAATAGGCACATATCATGCTTGATTCACTTAATCTGCATGATGAAGAACAAGTACTGGTGTGAGATGTAGGCATATTTGGAATTGGATTTTGCTTGCAGATTATTAGACATTGCTTATTCTATATGATAGACACACTTTTCCCAACAAAAAATATGATAACATGTCCTCTCAATATGCAAATGGTTTTAGTTTTCTGACCCTCACAGTATGAGTCAGCATTCTGATGGTAAAGTAATTAATTTTTTATATCCCAGAATTGAATTTCATAAATGCTACCTTTAGTACTTTAGTATCCTTAACCTAGAAATGTTTCAGCCTTAAGGTATTCATGCTTTTTTAACTTTACCCATCTTCCTGCAACTGGTTAAAGGGACAACCCAGGTTCCTTATGGCTCAATATATAATTAAATTTATACAAGCAGGTAGTTAATGAATATTCTGAGCTTATTGTCGTAAAAATAAGTACTCTGGCACTGATCAAGAGAGTGGAGTGAGACAATGCCTCCCTGCAGAATTTTGAAAAACTAGCAAGGACCGAAAGAAACAATGTTCTTAAAGATCCAGTTAAGTGATTCCAGTAACAGGGTAAGCACAAAATAAGATATAAAGAAACATCTAAAAAGTGGTAGCATCTCATGGCACACTGACTGTCACCTCCACCACCCCTCACCAGCTAGTCATGGAGTTGTCCTGTTTTCTTTCAGTGTGAATCCCTGCTCAGGGTCCTGGAGGGAGCACAGTAACTCTCATGCACTTATTGGAGGCATGTATGCCTGGCCCAATCTGCCTGCTGTTGGATTGAGGAACCCTCCATCACACAACTTTAACTGAGTGTAAAAGGAAATTTAGACAGCTCTTCTTTGGAAAACTGTTGGGGAGCAATCAAGATGCGCTGCCTTAGGCAAGAGATTGCTGGCCAAAGAACATTCAGTACAGTGCCCAGGACTGAGAAGAAACTTATTCCTAGCAAAGACAGGCTTCCCAAACTGTGTAAAGAAAGGAATTCCTTGAACCCCACATACATGCCAAAAACAAGATGCATGTGCAGAAAGTGTCACTGTAATCCCTATTCTTTGGCCTCAAGCTATACTTCAAACCCACTGTATGTATAAGTACTGAAGGAATGCATTTGCTCAGGTCAATCTGCAAAACTAAGAAAGGCCTTTTCTTTTATTTTCTTTACTTTCTTTTTTATTCCCATCCTCCTCTTCCTCTTCATTTTATCCTTCTTCTCTTTATCTTGTTAGGTCTAGGTAGTCAAGGAAATCTCTGTCTGAATACTAGCTGAATACAAGCTTAAGGAACAGATGCTTCACAGTCTGAATTCCACTAATAACATGTTAAAATATCCAAATGTGCAAGCTTCAATGAAAGGTTATAACATATACAATGATACAGAAAATGAAAAGTGAGGAACAGGATATTAAACTATTAGAAACCATCAGTGAGTAGAACATGATCAGGGACACACCACAGAAGTTCTTTTAAAAACTGTTCCTAAATATGCCCAAAGAGCTAAAGAAAATCCCATACAAAGAAGTAAAGGAAATCAAGAAAAGATAGATGAAATCAAAGAGAATATCAATCAAGAGATGGAAATTATGAAAAGGAATAGCACGAACCTGAAGGACACAATAATAGATATTTCAAATTCTTTGGAGGTGTTCAACAGAAGATTGGAGTTTAAAGAAGATGGAATCAGAGAAGTTGAGGAAGAGACGATTGAAATCATTCTCTATGAGGATTAGAAGGAAAATAAATGAACAACAACAAAAAACCTAAGCAGAACCTAAGAAACCTATGGGGAACCATCACTCATACTAATATATGCAATGAGGCAGTTCCAGAGGGAGAAGAAAGAGAAAAAGGGGAAAAAAAAAAAACTATCACCACAGAAACAATGGATGAAAACTTCCCAAAGTATCAGTGATCTCTTTTTCTGTGTGTTTTCCCTCTACTCTTTTTTTCTTTTTCCATATGTAAAATATACATCCATTTCCAAAAGTAATGACAAATGTTAAGTGTAATAGAAAATTTAATTAAG